>OY855903.1:28653097-28935597 GCA_963693305.1 Meandrina meandrites
GAAATTCGCCGTTATCAGAAGTCGACAGAACTACTCATCCGAAAGCTGCCGTTTCAGCGTCTCGTGCGAGAGATTGCTCAGGATTTCAAAACGGACTTGCGCTTTCAAAGCTCCGCGGTGCTGGCTCTCCAAGAGGCTAGTGAAGCCTACCTTGTAGGTTTGTTCGAAGACACCAACCTGTGTGCCATTCACGCCAAACGTGTAACCATCATGCCCAAGGACATCCAGTTAGCTCGACGAATCCGAGGCGAGCGAGCTTAAGCAAGGACAAGTCTCACTCTACAATCAAAAACGGCTCCTTTAGGAGCCACCACTCGAAGAAAAAGTCAATGACCAATAAATGATACTCTTATCTTATTCCACTTTGCCGTTTGCGACTAAAACGTGTCTCCAGTACAAGAAGTGAAAAAAAAAAAAAAAATCATAAATACTAATACAAACAAACAAATCACACATACTAATACAAAAATCGTGTGTCGAGTACAATAAGTAAAACGATATCATAAAAAGTGATACAAGCAAACACTTCGACATAAAAGCCTGCAAACATCAACATACAGATATAAGAACATACGCAAACAAATATACAAAGTTAAAACGTACCAACTTACAAACATACAAGCAGATAAACAGACGAAAAAAGCAAAATGATCATCGATGAAATGAGAATCCTGAAGCGTTTTACAGACGTTAAAACTCCTCGATCGTCTATACATATCGGCCTATTTATCACCCGCTTAATCGTTTTATTCATAAAAAGAGTGTATCATTCACTTCTTGACAAGGTATTTTTAAGTATTTCAGTGTATAAGAAGCTAAAAACAGTCGAAACTAGCAATTAATTCGCAAACGTTTCGATCGAACAAACACAGAACAACGTGCGTTACCAGCTTTTGCGCCGTGATTGTTTTCTCTGCGGTCCGCTTTTGCAAGTGAAAACTTACAACGCTAACGATGTGCCGTGAATTTCTCGACACAGTCAGATACAATTCACGTTGATCGCAAGACAATCATAGAGATTAAGAGAATGTCCGACGGCGCTAAGCGAAAGATGCCTAAAACCCCTGCCGATCACCCGAAATACGAAGAGATGATCAAGACCGCTATTCGTACGCTAAAGGAACGCAACGGTTCTTCGCGTCAAGCCATCGAGAAGTACATCAAAGCCAACTTCAAGGTGGGAGATACAGCAGCCCAGCACATCAAAACAGCTCTCAAGAAGGGTGCAGCTAATGGTACCTTCATCCACACCAAGGGAGTAGGAGCTTCGGGATCATTTAAGCTGCCAAAGGAACAGAAAAAGCCGTCCAAAAAGCCAGCCGCGCCGAGTAGTAAAACAACCGTAGTCAAGGCTAAGAAACCCGCCACTACAAAGAAAACTGGGGCCAAGAAACCTGCAGCCAAGAAACAGACTTCTCCTAAGAAAAAGTCTCCTGCCAAAAGTCCATCTTCCAAGAAGGATACGTCCAAGAAGCCCGCAGTAAAGAAACCGTCAGCCACGAAAAAGACAGCAGCAAAGTCCAAGCTCGCCACAAAGAAACCTGGCACGAAGAAGGAAGTCAAAAAGCCGGCGGCTGCCAAGAAAACTACAGCCAACAAGAAGAAGTGAAAAGGCTCGGCGTCAAATAAACAAAACGGCTCCTTTAGGAGCCACCAAATAAAGAAAAGCAATGACCAATCTTGAATCATGTAATATAAATCACATATTCCCCTTGATTGACCTAGTGCAATAACAAAGCAAAGTAGGCCAGTTGTTGGTAATGAACATAGTATAAATCAAGCAAACGATACAGGCACAGAGTTCTTTGACTGAGTGCTAAACTGTGCAAGCAAGTTCAAGTTAAACTTTTGAGCTGGTAATGCGTTATTTGTTGTGACCATTGCTCTGCAACTTTGTGTATGTTCGCTCGCTCGGTGAGACATTAACATAAGGAGAAATAAACAAGGCGGTGCGGTGTAAATTTTGCCACGCTTTCGTGAACTATAGCGACCAGTTGAAAACAGATTTGTTCCTTAGAACAGGGGGACACGAACATTTCCAGGGGGATTGCGTGTTTGAACGGCAAGTTTTGTGTAATAACTAGTGTAATAACTATGTGTGATTTAGTATGTAAACCTCAATTTTGCTATCTTATTCGGTGCAGTAGTTTTCAAGAAAGTATTTGTGTGTGGAATAGGGGGTACAAAATCAAAAAAAAAAACAAGCAGAAAGCATTTACTTCTTGTATGTGATCTCAGCTCTTTGGGGGGAGGAAAAGAAACTTTAAACTCATTTAAAAGAAAGGACTTGTTGGACATTGCTTTTTATGACATGTGGTGGCTCCTAAAAGAGCCGTTTGTGTATTGATTGATCAGGTATTATGATCACTTGCTGCTGGTGTACTTGGTAACAGCCTTGGTGCCTTCGCTGACAGCGTGTTTTGCAAGCTCCCCGGGCAGAAGCAACCTGATGGCGGTCTGGATCTCGCGGGAACTGATGGTCGACTTCTTGTTGTAGTGTGCTAGGCGGGAAGACTCAGTGGCGATGCGCTCGAAGATATCGTTAACAAACGAATTCATGATACCCATGGCTTTGCTGGAGATACCAGTATCGGGATGAACCTGCTTCAGGACCTTGTAGATGTAGATCGCATAGCTCTCCTTTCTCCTTCCTTTCCTCTTCTTCTTTGCCGCACCATCGACCGCTGCCGACTTAGCTTTTCCCGCCCTCTTCTCGCCTTTCTTTGCTGCCGGTACTTTTGGTGCCATTTTTGTCTCGGTTATCTCGAAAAAATTCGCTCAAACGCTAAATGCTAAATGAACAGATCAGATCAGATCAGATCAGCTTCCACAATGCACGCCAGCTTCAGTTGCTATTTATTACAAATCATGCAGTAGGATTCATTAGTATGCGGATCGAAATTGTCTTTCCCTGATTGGTCATTTTGTTAACTGACAATTTCCGCCTTTAGCGCGACCGCAGCTTGCATAATTATCTTTTGTTTAAAGGACGGCGCGATTTTGATTGGTGCATTTTGATCCTATGAACTTAAGGCACATGAGATAAAATTAGGCTCTTAGTTCAAAAATCATTAGCTCAAAATCATTCAACTGAACTTACGCGTGTGCTAAGCTAAGACAAGATTTACAAAGAAAATGACAGGTCGCGGTAAAGGCAAAGCTCCAGGAACTAAGTCCAAGAGCCGGTCATCCCGAGCAGGTCTTCAATTTCCTGTTGGTCGCATCCATCGTCTCCTTCGTAAAGGCAACTACGGCGAGCGTGTTGGGGCAGGTGCTCCAGTGTACTTGGCTGCCGTGCTCGAATATCTAAGTGCTGAAATTCTCGAGTTAGCTGGAAATGCTGCTAGGGACAACAAGAAAACCAGGATCATTCCTCGTCACCTTCAGTTGGCCGTGCGAAACGACGAAGAGTTAAACAAGCTTCTTGCCGGTGTGACTATCGCGCAGGGTGGAGTTCTTCCCAACATACAAGCCGTGCTGTTACCCAAGAAGACCGAGAAGAAACAACACTAAGCTGCCAGCTTAGTTACAAAACAAAAACGGCTCTTTTAGGAGCCACCAAATCTCACAAAAGTCATGATCCATAACGAAGTGAAGTTACATTTAGTCTAAAACCTGGAGCCCTTTAACCCCCCAATACCTTTGCAATGCAAAACACAACACCTATTTCGAGATTTGATAACAGCAAAGCAGAGTGTAAATCATTCGGCAAACACACGCATTCGTTTATACCAAAACGTAACATATATCCACATCCGGTCGTATTTGGTTAGAGGCGCGTTTGAAACATTTAATTGCGATTTCGCCTGATCCCGGCTTATAATGAATGATAGAAAGTTTACTGATCAGATTTCTGAGCTGTCCCACTCGAAAAAATAAAATAAGACAGAGAGACAACAGTACTGTGCGAAATGACGTACAGTGTATGAGAAGTTTGTTATTCTGTCTATCGTATCTCGTTTACAGACAACTTTAATAACCAAATTTGTAAACAAAAAAGTTGTTCGAAAACAGGTGGGAGAATGTTAATTAAATACGGCTTTATTATATAAACTCTTCGCCCTAAGTGTTAGTATTCCCGTGCTAAATAAAATGTTGTTGATAAACACGAACATAGCCGCACATTTTTGTCGCCTACTGACAACTTGTTAGGTTAATTTTGAATTCACAAAAAGTTTGTTCGAGACTGTACGTTAAATGCGGGTTTGTAATATCAACCGTATTCGCCCTAACAGTTTGTTTTCCAGCGTTTCTAAAATGTGGTTCATACACACACAACAAACGTAGCCGAACATTCTTAGAAAGCTTCGATCGGAAACATGCATGCAAGAGATTATTTCTCTTAAAGTCTTCATTATTACTCCACTTATTTAATGTGGCTTACAATAGTGTTTGTTGTTATGAAAGTATCTATTCGTTTATTGTTGGTCGCAACTTTCGTAAGAGTTGGTGGCTCCTAAAGGAGCCGTTTGTTGTGTGTTTGCAGTCGCAAACTTCTCTAACCACCAAATCCGTACAGTGTACGTCCCTGGCGTTTAAGAGCGTAGACCACATCCATGGCCGTAACGGTCTTTCGTTTGGCGTGCTCGGTGTAGGTCACGGCATCGCGTATGACGTTCTCGAGGAAAACTTTCAGCACTCCGCGAGTTTCTTCGTAGATCAGACCAGAGATACGCTTCACACCACCACGGCGAGCTAGACGACGGATAGCTGGCTTGGTAATTCCCTGGATGTTGTCTCTTAAAATTTTACGATGACGCTTAGCGCCGCCCTTTCCTAAACCTTTGCCTCCTTTGCCGCGTCCAGACATGACTTGATTTTATCTTATCGAGTAGTGAAACTAACTGCTAGATAACGAAGCTTTGCCGACCTTTGCTAGCTTCTTAACTTATTTGGTTGGACCTCTCGGGAAACATGACTTTCGAAACAAAGAGTCGGCAAATGCTTAACAGTTCATGAATATTTTATTAGCAAGAGATCACTGTTGTTCGTTTACTTTCGCCGTCAGGAAAACTGTTCCCCGAGAAATTCTCAATTCCGAGTTTATAATAGAAAGGAAGAAAAACAGAAACACAAAATGAAAGTAGTTAGCAACGTATTATTGCAGCTATTGTGAAGTTGTTTGGAGGCTTCAAGTAACGAACCACTTTAACTTCAGATCGAAATGTTCGGCGCATCTTTTGACAACAAAAAGCAAATTGATCACAGCCAATCATATGCGTCGTTAATTGACCAATCAGATCGCGGACAGTTGGTTATAAATCGATTTTAATCAAAGGTTCTCGAACAAATCGAAACTTGCTCATTGATTTCGAAACCTTGACTCCTCTACTTGCAGTAATGGCTCGTACCAAGCAAACGGCTCGCAAATCAACTGGTGGAAAAGCTCCTCGTAAGCAGTTAGCTACCAAAGCAGCCCGAAAGAGCGCGCCTGCCACAGGCGGTGTCAAGAAACCTCATCGTTACAGACCCGGAACAGTTGCTCTCCGAGAAATTCGCCGTTATCAGAAGTCGACAGAACTACTCATCCGAAAGCTGCCGTTTCAGCGTCTCGTGCGAGAGATTGCTCAGGATTTCAAAACGGACTTGCGCTTTCAAAGCTCCGCGGTGCTGGCTCTCCAAGAGGCTAGTGAAGCCTACCTTGTAGGTTTGTTCGAAGACACCAACCTGTGTGCCATTCACGCCAAACGTGTAACCATCATGCCCAAGGACATCCAGTTAGCTCGACGAATCCGAGGCGAGCGAGCTTAAGCAAGGACAAGTCTCACTCTACAATCAAAAACGGCTCCTTTAGGAGCCACCACTCGAAGAAAAAGTCAATGACCAATAAATGATACTCTTATCTTATTCCACTTTGCCGTTTGCGACTAAAACGTGTCTCCAGTACAAGAAGTGAAAAAAAAAAAAAAAATCATAAATACTAATACAAACAAACAAATCACACATACTAATACAAAAATCGTGTGTCGAGTACAATAAGTAAAACGATATCATAAAAAGTGATACAAGCAAACACTTCGACATAAAAGCCTGCAAACATCAACATACAGATATAAGAACATACGCAAACAAATATACAAAGTTAAAACGTACCAACTTACAAACATACAAGCAGATAAACAGACGAAAAAAGCAAAATGATCATCGATGAAATGAGAATCCTGAAGCGTTTTACAGACGTTAAAACTCCTCGATCGTCTATACATATCGGCCTATTTATCACCCGCTTAATCGTTTTATTCATAAAAAGAGTGTATCATTCACTTCTTGACAAGGTATTTTTAAGTATTTCAGTGTATAAGAAGCTAAAAACAGTCGAAACTAGCAATTAATTCGCAAACGTTTCGATCGAACAAACACAGAACAACGTGCGTTACCAGCTTTTGCGCCGTGATTGTTTTCTCTGCGGTCCGCTTTTGCAAGTGAAAACTTACAACGCTAACGATGTGCCGTGAATTTCTCGACACAGTCAGATACAATTCACGTTGATCGCAAGACAATCATAGAGATTAAGAGAATGTCCGACGGCGCTAAGCGAAAGATGCCTAAAACCCCTGCCGATCACCCGAAATACGAAGAGATGATCAAGACCGCTATTCGTACGCTAAAGGAACGCAACGGTTCTTCGCGTCAAGCCATCGAGAAGTACATCAAAGCCAACTTCAAGGTGGGAGATACAGCAGCCCAGCACATCAAAACAGCTCTCAAGAAGGGTGCAGCTAATGGTACCTTCATCCACACCAAGGGAGTAGGAGCTTCGGGATCATTTAAGCTGCCAAAGGAACAGAAAAAGCCGTCCAAAAAGCCAGCCGCGCCGAGTAGTAAAACAACCGTAGTCAAGGCTAAGAAACCCGCCACTACAAAGAAAACTGGGGCCAAGAAACCTGCAGCCAAGAAACAGACTTCTCCTAAGAAAAAGTCTCCTGCCAAAAGTCCATCTTCCAAGAAGGATACGTCCAAGAAGCCCGCAGTAAAGAAACCGTCAGCCACGAAAAAGACAGCAGCAAAGTCCAAGCTCGCCACAAAGAAACCTGGCACGAAGAAGGAAGTCAAAAAGCCGGCGGCTGCCAAGAAAACTACAGCCAACAAGAAGAAGTGAAAAGGCTCGGCGTCAAATAAACAAAACGGCTCCTTTAGGAGCCACCAAATAAAGAAAAGCAATGACCAATCTTGAATCATGTAATATAAATCACATATTCCCCTTGATTGACCTAGTGCAATAACAAAGCAAAGTAGGCCAGTTGTTGGTAATGAACATAGTATAAATCAAGCAAACGATACAGGCACAGAGTTCTTTGACTGAGTGCTAAACTGTGCAAGCAAGTTCAAGTTAAACTTTTGAGCTGGTAATGCGTTATTTGTTGTGACCATTGCTCTGCAACTTTGTGTATGTTCGCTCGCTCGGTGAGACATTAACATAAGGAGAAATAAACAAGGCGGTGCGGTGTAAATTTTGCCACGCTTTCGTGAACTATAGCGACCAGTTGAAAACAGATTTGTTCCTTAGAACAGGGGGACACGAACATTTCCAGGGGGATTGCGTGTTTGAACGGCAAGTTTTGTGTAATAACTAGTGTAATAACTATGTGTGATTTAGTATGTAAACCTCAATTTTGCTATCTTATTCGGTGCAGTAGTTTTCAAGAAAGTATTTGTGTGTGGAATAGGGGGTACAAAATCAAAAAAAAAAACAAGCAGAAAGCATTTACTTCTTGTATGTGATCTCAGCTCTTTGGGGGGAGGAAAAGAAACTTTAAACTCATTTAAAAGAAAGGACTTGTTGGACATTGCTTTTTATGACATGTGGTGGCTCCTAAAAGAGCCGTTTGTGTATTGATTGATCAGGTATTATGATCACTTGCTGCTGGTGTACTTGGTAACAGCCTTGGTGCCTTCGCTGACAGCGTGTTTTGCAAGCTCCCCGGGCAGAAGCAACCTGATGGCGGTCTGGATCTCGCGGGAACTGATGGTCGACTTCTTGTTGTAGTGTGCTAGGCGGGAAGACTCAGTGGCGATGCGCTCGAAGATATCGTTAACAAACGAATTCATGATACCCATGGCTTTGCTGGAGATACCAGTATCGGGATGAACCTGCTTCAGGACCTTGTAGATGTAGATCGCATAGCTCTCCTTTCTCCTTCCTTTCCTCTTCTTCTTTGCCGCACCATCGACCGCTGCCGACTTAGCTTTTCCCGCCCTCTTCTCGCCTTTCTTTGCTGCCGGTACTTTTGGTGCCATTTTTGTCTCGGTTATCTCGAAAAAATTCGCTCAAACGCTAAATGCTAAATGAACAGATCAGATCAGATCAGATCAGCTTCCACAATGCACGCCAGCTTCAGTTGCTATTTATTACAAATCATGCAGTAGGATTCATTAGTATGCGGATCGAAATTGTCTTTCCCTGATTGGTCATTTTGTTAACTGACAATTTCCGCCTTTAGCGCGACCGCAGCTTGCATAATTATCTTTTGTTTAAAGGACGGCGCGATTTTGATTGGTGCATTTTGATCCTATGAACTTAAGGCACATGAGATAAAATTAGGCTCTTAGTTCAAAAATCATTAGCTCAAAATCATTCAACTGAACTTACGCGTGTGCTAAGCTAAGACAAGATTTACAAAGAAAATGACAGGTCGCGGTAAAGGCAAAGCTCCAGGAACTAAGTCCAAGAGCCGGTCATCCCGAGCAGGTCTTCAATTTCCTGTTGGTCGCATCCATCGTCTCCTTCGTAAAGGCAACTACGGCGAGCGTGTTGGGGCAGGTGCTCCAGTGTACTTGGCTGCCGTGCTCGAATATCTAAGTGCTGAAATTCTCGAGTTAGCTGGAAATGCTGCTAGGGACAACAAGAAAACCAGGATCATTCCTCGTCACCTTCAGTTGGCCGTGCGAAACGACGAAGAGTTAAACAAGCTTCTTGCCGGTGTGACTATCGCGCAGGGTGGAGTTCTTCCCAACATACAAGCCGTGCTGTTACCCAAGAAGACCGAGAAGAAACAACACTAAGCTGCCAGCTTAGTTACAAAACAAAAACGGCTCTTTTAGGAGCCACCAAATCTCACAAAAGTCATGATCCATAACGAAGTGAAGTTACATTTAGTCTAAAACCTGGAGCCCTTTAACCCCCCAATACCTTTGCAATGCAAAACACAACACCTATTTCGAGATTTGATAACAGCAAAGCAGAGTGTAAATCATTCGGCAAACACACGCATTCGTTTATACCAAAACGTAACATATATCCACATCCGGTCGTATTTGGTTAGAGGCGCGTTTGAAACATTTAATTGCGATTTCGCCTGATCCCGGCTTATAATGAATGATAGAAAGTTTACTGATCAGATTTCTGAGCTGTCCCACTCGAAAAAATAAAATAAGACAGAGAGACAACAGTACTGTGCGAAATGACGTACAGTGTATGAGAAGTTTGTTATTCTGTCTATCGTATCTCGTTTACAGACAACTTTAATAACCAAATTTGTAAACAAAAAAGTTGTTCGAAAACAGGTGGGAGAATGTTAATTAAATACGGCTTTATTATATAAACTCTTCGCCCTAAGTGTTAGTATTCCCGTGCTAAATAAAATGTTGTTGATAAACACGAACATAGCCGCACATTTTTGTCGCCTACTGACAACTTGTTAGGTTAATTTTGAATTCACAAAAAGTTTGTTCGAGACTGTACGTTAAATGCGGGTTTGTAATATCAACCGTATTCGCCCTAACAGTTTGTTTTCCAGCGTTTCTAAAATGTGGTTCATACACACACAACAAACGTAGCCGAACATTCTTAGAAAGCTTCGATCGGAAACATGCATGCAAGAGATTATTTCTCTTAAAGTCTTCATTATTACTCCACTTATTTAATGTGGCTTACAATAGTGTTTGTTGTTATGAAAGTATCTATTCGTTTATTGTTGGTCGCAACTTTCGTAAGAGTTGGTGGCTCCTAAAGGAGCCGTTTGTTGTGTGTTTGCAGTCGCAAACTTCTCTAACCACCAAATCCGTACAGTGTACGTCCCTGGCGTTTAAGAGCGTAGACCACATCCATGGCCGTAACGGTCTTTCGTTTGGCGTGCTCGGTGTAGGTCACGGCATCGCGTATGACGTTCTCGAGGAAAACTTTCAGCACTCCGCGAGTTTCTTCGTAGATCAGACCAGAGATACGCTTCACACCACCACGGCGAGCTAGACGACGGATAGCTGGCTTGGTAATTCCCTGGATGTTGTCTCTTAAAATTTTACGATGACGCTTAGCGCCGCCCTTTCCTAAACCTTTGCCTCCTTTGCCGCGTCCAGACATGACTTGATTTTATCTTATCGAGTAGTGAAACTAACTGCTAGATAACGAAGCTTTGCCGACCTTTGCTAGCTTCTTAACTTATTTGGTTGGACCTCTCGGGAAACATGACTTTCGAAACAAAGAGTCGGCAAATGCTTAACAGTTCATGAATATTTTATTAGCAAGAGATCACTGTTGTTCGTTTACTTTCGCCGTCAGGAAAACTGTTCCCCGAGAAATTCTCAATTCCGAGTTTATAATAGAAAGGAAGAAAAACAGAAACACAAAATGAAAGTAGTTAGCAACGTATTATTGCAGCTATTGTGAAGTTGTTTGGAGGCTTCAAGTAACGAACCACTTTAACTTCAGATCGAAATGTTCGGCGCATCTTTTGACAACAAAAAGCAAATTGATCACAGCCAATCATATGCGTCGTTAATTGACCAATCAGATCGCGGACAGTTGGTTATAAATCGATTTTAATCAAAGGTTCTCGAACAAATCGAAACTTGCTCATTGATTTCGAAACCTTGACTCCTCTACTTGCAGTAATGGCTCGTACCAAGCAAACGGCTCGCAAATCAACTGGTGGAAAAGCTCCTCGTAAGCAGTTAGCTACCAAAGCAGCCCGAAAGAGCGCGCCTGCCACAGGCGGTGTCAAGAAACCTCATCGTTACAGACCCGGAACAGTTGCTCTCCGAGAAATTCGCCGTTATCAGAAGTCGACAGAACTACTCATCCGAAAGCTGCCGTTTCAGCGTCTCGTGCGAGAGATTGCTCAGGATTTCAAAACGGACTTGCGCTTTCAAAGCTCCGCGGTGCTGGCTCTCCAAGAGGCTAGTGAAGCCTACCTTGTAGGTTTGTTCGAAGACACCAACCTGTGTGCCATTCACGCCAAACGTGTAACCATCATGCCCAAGGACATCCAGTTAGCTCGACGAATCCGAGGCGAGCGAGCTTAAGCAAGGACAAGTCTCACTCTACAATCAAAAACGGCTCCTTTAGGAGCCACCACTCGAAGAAAAAGTCAATGACCAATAAATGATACTCTTATCTTATTCCACTTTGCCGTTTGCGACTAAAACGTGTCTCCAGTACAAGAAGTGAAAAAAAAAAAAAAAATCATACATACTAATACAAACAAACAAATCACACATACTAATACAAAAATCGTGTGTCGAGTACAATAAGTAAAACGATATCATAAAAAGTGATACAAGCAAACACTTCGACATAAAAGCCTGCAAACATCAACATACAGATATAAGAACATACGCAAACAAATATACAAAGTTAAAACGTACCAACTTACAAACATACAAGCAGATAAACAGACGAAAAAAGCAAAATGATCATCGATGAAATGAGAATCCTGAAGCGTTTTACAGACGTTAAAACTCCTCGATCGTCTATACATATCGGCCTATTTATCACCCGCTTAATCGTTTTATTCATAAAAAGAGTGTATCATTCACTTCTTGACAAGGTATTTTTAAGTATTTCAGTGTATAAGAAGCTAAAAACAGTCGAAACTAGCAATTAATTCGCAAACGTTTCGATCGAACAAACACAGAACAACGTGCGTTACCAGCTTTTGCGCCGTGATTGTTTTCTCTGCGGTCCGCTTTTGCAAGTGAAAACTTACAACGCTAACGATGTGCCGTGAATTTCTCGACACAGTCAGATACAATTCACGTTGATCGCAAGACAATCATAGAGATTAAGAGAATGTCCGACGGCGCTAAGCGAAAGATGCCTAAAACCCCTGCCGATCACCCGAAATACGAAGAGATGATCAAGACCGCTATTCGTACGCTAAAGGAACGCAACGGTTCTTCGCGTCAAGCCATCGAGAAGTACATCAAAGCCAACTTCAAGGTGGGAGATACAGCAGCCCAGCACATCAAAACAGCTCTCAAGAAGGGTGCAGCTAATGGTACCTTCATCCACACCAAGGGAGTAGGAGCTTCGGGATCATTTAAGCTGCCAAAGGAACAGAAAAAGCCGTCCAAAAAGCCAGCCGCGCCGAGTAGTAAAACAACCGTAGTCAAGGCTAAGAAACCCGCCACTACAAAGAAAACTGGGGCCAAGAAACCTGCAGCCAAGAAACAGACTTCTCCTAAGAAAAAGTCTCCTGCCAAAAGTCCATCTTCCAAGAAGGATACGTCCAAGAAGCCCGCAGTAAAGAAACCGTCAGCCACGAAAAAGACAGCAGCAAAGTCCAAGCTCGCCACAAAGAAACCTGGCACGAAGAAGGAAGTCAAAAAGCCGGCGGCTGCCAAGAAAACTACAGCCAACAAGAAGAAGTGAAAAGGCTCGGCGTCAAATAAACAAAACGGCTCCTTTAGGAGCCACCAAATAAAGAAAAGCAATGACCAATCTTGAATCATGTAATATAAATCACATATTCCCCTTGATTGACCTAGTGCAATAACAAAGCAAAGTAGGCCAGTTGTTGGTAATGAACATAGTATAAATCAAGCAAACGATACAGGCACAGAGTTCTTTGACTGAGTGCTAAACTGTGCAAGCAAGTTCAAGTTAAACTTTTGAGCTGGTAATGCGTTATTTGTTGTGACCATTGCTCTGCAACTTTGTGTATGTTCGCTCGCTCGGTGAGACATTAACATAAGGAGAAATAAACAAGGCGGTGCGGTGTAAATTTTGCCACGCTTTCGTGAACTATAGCGACCAGTTGAAAACAGATTTGTTCCTTAGAACAGGGGGACACGAACATTTCCAGGGGGATTGCGTGTTTGAACGGCAAGTTTTGTGTAATAACTAGTGTAATAACTATGTGTGATTTAGTATGTAAACCTCAATTTTGCTATCTTATTCGGTGCAGTAGTTTTCAAGAAAGTATTTGTGTGTGGAATAGGGGGTACAAAATCAAAAAAAAAAACAAGCAGAAAGCATTTACTTCTTGTATGTGATCTCAGCTCTTTGGGGGGAGGAAAAGAAACTTTAAACTCATTTAAAAGAAAGGACTTGTTGGACATTGCTTTTTATGACATGTGGTGGCTCCTAAAAGAGCCGTTTGTGTATTGATTGATCAGGTATTATGATCACTTGCTGCTGGTGTACTTGGTAACAGCCTTGGTGCCTTCGCTGACAGCGTGTTTTGCAAGCTCCCCGGGCAGAAGCAACCTGATGGCGGTCTGGATCTCGCGGGAACTGATGGTCGACTTCTTGTTGTAGTGTGCTAGGCGGGAAGACTCAGTGGCGATGCGCTCGAAGATATCGTTAACAAACGAATTCATGATACCCATGGCTTTGCTGGAGATACCAGTATCGGGATGAACCTGCTTCAGGACCTTGTAGATGTAGATCGCATAGCTCTCCTTTCTCCTTCCTTTCCTGTTCTTCTTTGCCGCACCATCGACCGCTGCCGACTTAGCTTTTCCCGCCCTCTTCTCGCCTTTCTTTGCTGCCGGTACTTTTGGTGCCATTTTTGTCTCGGTTATCTCGAAAAAATTCGCTCAAACGCTAAATGCTAAATGAACAGATCAGATCAGATCAGATCAGCTTCCACAATGCACGCCAGCTTCAGTTGCTATTTATTACAAATCATGCAGTAGGATTCATTAGTATGCGGATCGAAATTGTCTTTCCCTGATTGGTCATTTTGTTAACTGACAATTTCCGCCTTTAGCGCGACCGCAGCTTGCATAATTATCTTTTGTTTAAAGGACGGCGCGATTTTGATTGGTGCATTTTGATCCTATGAACTTAAGGCACATGAGATAAAATTAGGCTCTTAGTTCAAAAATCATTAGCTCAAAATCATTCAACTGAACTTACGCGTGTGCTAAGCTAAGACAAGATTTACAAAGAAAATGACAGGTCGCGGTAAAGGCAAAGCTCCAGGAACTAAGTCCAAGAGCCGGTCATCCCGAGCAGGTCTTCAATTTCCTGTTGGTCGCATCCATCGTCTCCTTCGTAAAGGCAACTACGGCGAGCGTGTTGGGGCAGGTGCTCCAGTGTACTTGGCTGCCGTGCTCGAATATCTAAGTGCTGAAATTCTCGAGTTAGCTGGAAATGCTGCTAGGGACAACAAGAAAACCAGGATCATTCCTCGTCACCTTCAGTTGGCCGTGCGAAACGACGAAGAGTTAAACAAGCTTCTTGCCGGTGTGACTATCGCGCAGGGTGGAGTTCTTCCCAACATACAAGCCGTGCTGTTACCCAAGAAGACCGAGAAGAAACAACACTAAGCTGCCAGCTTAGTTACAAAACAAAAACGGCTCTTTTAGGAGCCACCAAATCTCACAAAAGTCATGATCCATAACGAAGTGAAGTTACATTTAGTCTAAAACCTGGAGCCCTTTAACCGCCCAATACCTTTGCAATGCAAAACACAACACCTATTTCGAGATTTGATAACAGCAAAGCAGAGTGTAAATCATTCGGCAAACACACGCATTCGTTTATACCAAAACGTAACATATATCCACATCCGGTCGTATTTGGTTAGAGGCGCGTTTGAAACATTTAATTGCGATTTCGCCTGATCCCGGCTTATAATGAATGATAGAAAGTTTACTGATCAGATTTCTGAGCTGTCCCACTCGAAAAAATAAAATAAGACAGAGAGACAACAGTACTGTGCGAAATGACGTACAGTGTATGAGAAGTTTGTTATTCTGTCTATCGTATCTCGTTTACAGACAACTTTAATAACCAAATTTGTAAACAAAAAAGTTGTTCGAAAACAGGTGGGAGAATGTTAATTAAATACGGCTTTATTATATAAACTCTTCGCCCTAAGTGTTAGTATTCCCGTGCTAAATAAAATGTTGTTGATAAACACGAACATAGCCGCACATTTTTGTCGCCTACTGACAACTTGTTAGGTTAATTTTGAATTCACAAAAAGTTTGTTCGAGACTGTACGTTAAATGCGGGTTTGTAATATCAACCGTATTCGCCCTAACAGTTTGTTTTCCAGCGTTTCTAAAATGTGGTTCATACACACACAACAAACGTAGCCGAACATTCTTAGAAAGCTTCGATCGGAAACATGCATGCAAGAGATTATTTCTCTTAAAGTCTTCATTATTACTCCACTTATTTAATGTGGCTTACAATAGTGTTTGTTGTTATGAAAGTATCTATTCGTTTATTGTTGGTCGCAACTTTCGTAAGAGTTGGTGGCTCCTAAAGGAGCCGTTTGTTGTGTGTTTGCAGTCGCAAACTTCTCTAACCACCAAATCCGTACAGTGTACGTCCCTGGCGTTTAAGAGCGTAGACCACATCCATGGCCGTAACGGTCTTTCGTTTGGCGTGCTCGGTGTAGGTCACGGCATCGCGTATGACGTTCTCGAGGAAAACTTTCAGCACTCCGCGAGTTTCTTCGTAGATCAGACCAGAGATACGCTTCACACCACCACGGCGAGCTAGACGACGGATAGCTGGCTTGGTAATTCCCTGGATGTTGTCTCTTAAAATTTTACGATGACGCTTAGCGCCGCCCTTTCCTAAACCTTTGCCTCCTTTGCCGCGTCCAGACATGACTTGATTTTATCTTATCGAGTAGTGAAACTAACTGCTAGATAACGAAGCTTTGCCGACCTTTGCTAGCTTCTTAACTTATTTGGTTGGACCTCTCGGGAAACATGACTTTCGAAACAAAGAGTCGGCAAATGCTTAACAGTTCATGAATATTTTATTAGCAAGAGATCACTGTTGTTCGTTTACTTTCGCCGTCAGGAAAACTGTTCCCCGAGAAATTCTCAATTCCGAGTTTATAATAGAAAGGAAGAAAAACAGAAACACAAAATGAAAGTAGTTAGCAACGTATTATTGCAGCTATTGTGAAGTTGTTTGGAGGCTTCAAGTAACGAACCACTTTAACTTCAGATCGAAATGTTCGGCGCATCTTTTGACAACAAAAAGCAAATTGATCACAGCCAATCATATGCGTCGTTAATTGACCAATCAGATCGCGGACAGTTGGTTATAAATCGATTTTAATCAAAGGTTCTCGAACAAATCGAAACTTGCTCATTGATTTCGAAACCTTGACTCCTCTACTTGCAGTAATGGCTCGTACCAAGCAAACGGCTCGCAAATCAACTGGTGGAAAAGCTCCTCGTAAGCAGTTAGCTACCAAAGCAGCCCGAAAGAGCGCGCCTGCCACAGGCGGTGTCAAGAAACCTCATCGTTACAGACCCGGAACAGTTGCTCTCCGAGAAATTCGCCGTTATCAGAAGTCGACAGAACTACTCATCCGAAAGCTGCCGTTTCAGCGTCTCGTGCGAGAGATTGCTCAGGATTTCAAAACGGACTTGCGCTTTCAAAGCTCCGCGGTGCTGGCTCTCCAAGAGGCTAGTGAAGCCTACCTTGTAGGTTTGTTCGAAGACACCAACCTGTGTGCCATTCACGCCAAACGTGTAACCATCATGCCCAAGGACATCCAGTTAGCTCGACGAATCCGAGGCGAGCGAGCTTAAGCAAGGACAAGTCTCACTCTACAATCAAAAACGGCTCCTTTAGGAGCCACCACTCGAAGAAAAAGTCAATGACCAATAAATGATACTCTTATCTTATTCCACTTTGCCGTTTGCGACTAAAACGTGTCTCCAGTACAAGAAGTGAAAAAAAAAAAAAAAATCATACATACTAATACAAACAAACAAATCACACATACTAATACAAAAATCGTGTGTCGAGTACAATAAGTAAAACGATATCATAAAAAGTGATACAAGCAAACACTTCGACATAAAAGCCTGCAAACATCAACATACAGATATAAGAACATACGCAAACAAATATACAAAGTTAAAACGTACCAACTTACAAACATACAAGCAGATAAACAGACGAAAAAAGCAAAATGATCATCGATGAAATGAGAATCCTGAAGCGTTTTACAGACGTTAAAACTCCTCGATCGTCTATACATATCGGCCTATTTATCACCCGCTTAATCGTTTTATTCATAAAAAGAGTGTATCATTCACTTCTTGACAAGGTATTTTTAAGTATTTCAGTGTATAAGAAGCTAAAAACAGTCGAAACTAGCAATTAATTCGCAAACGTTTCGATCGAACAAACACAGAACAACGTGCGTTACCAGCTTTTGCGCCGTGATTGTTTTCTCTGCGGTCCGCTTTTGCAAGTGAAAACTTACAACGCTAACGATGTGCCGTGAATTTCTCGACACAGTCAGATACAATTCACGTTGATCGCAAGACAATCATAGAGATTAAGAGAATGTCCGACGGCGCTAAGCGAAAGATGCCTAAAACCCCTGCCGATCACCCGAAATACGAAGAGATGATCAAGACCGCTATTCGTACGCTAAAGGAACGCAACGGTTCTTCGCGTCAAGCCATCGAGAAGTACATCAAAGCCAACTTCAAGGTGGGAGATACAGCAGCCCAGCACATCAAAACAGCTCTCAAGAAGGGTGCAGCTAATGGTACCTTCATCCACACCAAGGGAGTAGGAGCTTCGGGATCATTTAAGCTGCCAAAGGAACAGAAAAAGCCGTCCAAAAAGCCAGCCGCGCCGAGTAGTAAAACAACCGTAGTCAAGGCTAAGAAACCCGCCACTACAAAGAAAACTGGGGCCAAGAAACCTGCAGCCAAGAAACAGACTTCTCCTAAGAAAAAGTCTCCTGCCAAAAGTCCATCTTCCAAGAAGGATACGTCCAAGAAGCCCGCAGTAAAGAAACCGTCAGCCACGAAAAAGACAGCAGCAAAGTCCAAGCTCGCCACAAAGAAACCTGGCACGAAGAAGGAAGTCAAAAAGCCGGCGGCTGCCAAGAAAACTACAGCCAACAAGAAGAAGTGAAAAGGCTCGGCGTCAAATAAACAAAACGGCTCCTTTAGGAGCCACCAAATAAAGAAAAGCAATGACCAATCTTGAATCATGTAATATAAATCACATATTCCCCTTGATTGACCTAGTGCAATAACAAAGCAAAGTAGGCCAGTTGTTGGTAATGAACATAGTATAAATCAAGCAAACGATACAGGCACAGAGTTCTTTGACTGAGTGCTAAACTGTGCAAGCAAGTTCAAGTTAAACTTTTGAGCTGGTAATGCGTTATTTGTTGTGACCATTGCTCTGCAACTTTGTGTATGTTCGCTCGCTCGGTGAGACATTAACATAAGGAGAAATAAACAAGGCGGTGCGGTGTAAATTTTGCCACGCTTTCGTGAACTATAGCGACCAGTTGAAAACAGATTTGTTCCTTAGAACAGGGGGACACGAACATTTCCAGGGGGATTGCGTGTTTGAACGGCAAGTTTTGTGTAATAACTAGTGTAATAACTATGTGTGATTTAGTATGTAAACCTCAATTTTGCTATCTTATTCGGTGCAGTAGTTTTCAAGAAAGTATTTGTGTGTGGAATAGGGGGTACAAAATCAAAAAAAAAAACAAGCAGAAAGCATTTACTTCTTGTATGTGATCTCAGCTCTTTGGGGGGAGGAAAAGAAACTTTAAACTCATTTAAAAGAAAGGACTTGTTGGACATTGCTTTTTATGACATGTGGTGGCTCCTAAAAGAGCCGTTTGTGTATTGATTGATCAGGTATTATGATCACTTGCTGCTGGTGTACTTGGTAACAGCCTTGGTGCCTTCGCTGACAGCGTGTTTTGCAAGCTCCCCGGGCAGAAGCAACCTGATGGCGGTCTGGATCTCGCGGGAACTGATGGTCGACTTCTTGTTGTAGTGTGCTAGGCGGGAAGACTCAGTGGCGATGCGCTCGAAGATATCGTTAACAAACGAATTCATGATACCCATGGCTTTGCTGGAGATACCAGTATCGGGATGAACCTGCTTCAGGACCTTGTAGATGTAGATCGCATAGCTCTCCTTTCTCCTTCCTTTCCTGTTCTTCTTTGCCGCACCATCGACCGCTGCCGACTTAGCTTTTCCCGCCCTCTTCTCGCCTTTCTTTGCTGCCGGTACTTTTGGTGCCATTTTTGTCTCGGTTATCTCGAAAAAATTCGCTCAAACGCTAAATGCTAAATGAACAGATCAGATCAGATCAGATCAGCTTCCACAATGCACGCCAGCTTCAGTTGCTATTTATTACAAATCATGCAGTAGGATTCATTAGTATGCGGATCGAAATTGTCTTTCCCTGATTGGTCATTTTGTTAACTGACAATTTCCGCCTTTAGCGCGACCGCAGCTTGCATAATTATCTTTTGTTTAAAGGACGGCGCGATTTTGATTGGTGCATTTTGATCCTATGAACTTAAGGCACATGAGATAAAATTAGGCTCTTAGTTAAAAAATCATTAGCTCAAAATCATTCAACTGAACTTACGCGTGTGCTAAGCTAAGACAAGATTTACAAAGAAAATGACAGGTCGCGGTAAAGGCAAAGCTCCAGGAACTAAGTCCAAGAGCCGGTCATCCCGAGCAGGTCTTCAATTTCCTGTTGGTCGCATCCATCGTCTCCTTCGTAAAGGCAACTACGGCGAGCGTGTTGGGGCAGGTGCTCCAGTGTACTTGGCTGCCGTGCTCGAATATCTAAGTGCTGAAATTCTCGAGTTAGCTGGAAATGCTGCTAGGGACAACAAGAAAACCAGGATCATTCCTCGTCACCTTCAGTTGGCCGTGCGAAACGACGAAGAGTTAAACAAGCTTCTTGCCGGTGTGACTATCGCGCAGGGTGGAGTTCTTCCCAACATACAAGCCGTGCTGTTACCCAAGAAGACCGAGAAGAAACAACACTAAGCTGCCAGCTTAGTTACAAAACAAAAACGGCTCTTTTAGGAGCCACCAAATCTCACAAAAGTCATGATCCATAACGAAGTGAAGTTACATTTAGTCTAAAACCTGGAGCCCTTTAACCCCCCAATACCTTTGCAATGCAAAACACAACACCTATTTCGAGATTTGATAACAGCAAAGCAGAGTGTAAATCATTCGGCAAACACACGCATTCGTTTATACCAAAACGTAACATATATCCACATCCGGTCGTATTTGGTTAGAGGCGCGTTTGAAAAATTTAATTGCGATTTCGCCTGATCCCGGCTTATAATGAATGATAGAAAGTTTACTGATCAGATTTCTGAGCTGTCCCACTCGAAAAAATAAAATAAGACAGAGAGACAACAGTACTGTGCGAAATGACGTACAGTGTATGAGAAGTTTGTTATTCTGTCTATCGTATCTCGTTTACAGACAACTTTAATAACCAAATTTGTAAACAAAAAAGTTGTTCGAAAACAGGTGGGAGAATGTTAATTAAATACGGCTTTATTATATAAACTCTTCGCCCTAAGTGTTAGTATTCCCGTGCTAAATAAAATGTTGTTGATAAACACGAACATAGCCGCACATTTTTGTCGCCTACTGACAACTTGTTAGGTTAATTTTGAATTCACAAAAAGTTTGTTCGAGACTGTACGTTAAATGCGGGTTTGTAATATCAACCGTATTCGCCCTAACAGTTTGTTTTCCAGCGTTTCTAAAATGTGGTTCATACACACACAACAAACGTAGCCGAACATTCTTAGAAAGCTTCGATCGGAAACATGCATGCAAGAGATTATTTCTCTTAAAGTCTTCATTATTACTCCACTTATTTAATGTGGCTTACAATAGTGTTTGTTGTTATGAAAGTATCTATTCGTTTATTGTTGGTCGCAACTTTCGTAAGAGTTGGTGGCTCCTAAAGGAGCCGTTTGTTGTGTGTTTGCAGTCGCAAACTTCTCTAACCACCAAATCCGTACAGTGTACGTCCCTGGCGTTTAAGAGCGTAGACCACATCCATGGCCGTAACGGTCTTTCGTTTGGCGTGCTCGGTGTAGGTCACGGCATCGCGTATGACGTTCTCGAGGAAAACTTTCAGCACTCCGCGAGTTTCTTCGTAGATCAGACCAGAGATACGCTTCACACCACCACGGCGAGCTAGACGACGGATAGCTGGCTTGGTAATTCCCTGGATGTTGTCTCTTAAAATTTTACGATGACGCTTAGCGCCGCCCTTTCCTAAACCTTTGCCTCCTTTGCCGCGTCCAGACATGACTTGATTTTATCTTATCGAGTAGTGAAACTAACTGCTAGATAACGAAGCTTTGCCGACCTTTGCTAGCTTCTTAACTTATTTGGTTGGACCTCTCGGGAAACATGACTTTCGAAACAAAGAGTCGGCAAATGCTTAACAGTTCATGAATATTTTATTAGCAAGAGATCACTGTTGTTCGTTTACTTTCGCCGTCAGGAAAACTGTTCCCCGAGAAATTCTCAATTCCGAGTTTATAATAGAAAGGAAGAAAAACAGAAACACAAAATGAAAGTAGTTAGCAACGTATTATTGCAGCTATTGTGAAGTTGTTTGGAGGCTTCAAGTAACGAACCACTTTAACTTCAGATCGAAATGTTCGGCGCATCTTTTGACAACAAAAAGCAAATTGATCACAGCCAATCATATGCGTCGTTAATTGACCAATCAGATCGCGGACAGTTGGTTATAAATCGATTTTAATCAAAGGTTCTCGAACAAATCGAAACTTGCTCATTGATTTCGAAACCTTGACTCCTCTACTTGCAGTAATGGCTCGTACCAAGCAAACGGCTCGCAAATCAACTGGTGGAAAAGCTCCTCGTAAGCAGTTAGCTACCAAAGCAGCCCGAAAGAGCGCGCCTGCCACAGGCGGTGTCAAGAAACCTCATCGTTACAGACCCGGAACAGTTGCTCTCCGAGAAATTCGCCGTTATCAGAAGTCGACAGAACTACTCATCCGAAAGCTGCCGTTTCAGCGTCTCGTGCGAGAGATTGCTCAGGATTTCAAAACGGACTTGCGCTTTCAAAGCTCCGCGGTGCTGGCTCTCCAAGAGGCTAGTGAAGCCTACCTTGTAGGTTTGTTCGAAGACACCAACCTGTGTGCCATTCACGCCAAACGTGTAACCATCATGCCCAAGGACATCCAGTTAGCTCGACGAATCCGAGGCGAGCGAGCTTAAGCAAGGACAAGTCTCACTCTACAATCAAAAACGGCTCCTTTAGGAGCCACCACTCGAAGAAAAAGTCAATGACCAATAAATGATACTCTTATCTTATTCCACTTTGCCTTTTGCGACTAAAACGTGTCTCCAGTACAAGAAGTGAAAAAAAAAAAAAAAAATCATACATACTAATACAAACAAACAAATCACACATACTAATACAAAAATCGTGTGTCGAGTACAATAAGTAAAACGATATCATAAAAAGTGATACAAGCAAACACTTCGACATAAAAGCCTGCAAACATCAACATACAGATATAAGAACATACGCAAACAAATATACAAAGTTAAAACGTACCAACTTACAAACATACAAGCAGATAAACAGACGAAAAAAGCAAAATGATCATCGATGAAATGAGAATCCTGAAGCGTTTTACAGACGTTAAAACTCCTCGATCGTCTATACATATCGGCCTATTTATCACCCGCTTAATCGTTTTATTCATAAAAAGAGTGTATCATTCACTTCTTGACAAGGTATTTTTAAGTATTTCAGTGTATAAGAAGCTAAAAACAGTCGAAACTAGCAATTAATTCGCAAACGTTTCGATCGAACAAACACAGAACAACGTGCGTTACCAGCTTTTGCGCCGTGATTGTTTTCTCTGCGGTCCGCTTTTGCAAGTGAAAACTTACAACGCTAACGATGTGCCGTGAATTTCTCGACACAGTCAGATACAATTCACGTTGATCGCAAGACAATCATAGAGATTAAGAGAATGTCCGACGGCGCTAAGCGAAAGATGCCTAAAACCCCTGCCGATCACCCGAAATACGAAGAGATGATCAAGACCGCTATTCGTACGCTAAAGGAACGCAACGGTTCTTCGCGTCAAGCCATCGAGAAGTACATCAAAGCCAACTTCAAGGTGGGAGATACAGCAGCCCAGCACATCAAAACAGCTCTCAAGAAGGGTGCAGCTAATGGTACCTTCATCCACACCAAGGGAGTAGGAGCTTCGGGATCATTTAAGCTGCCAAAGGAACAGAAAAAGCCGTCCAAAAAGCCAGCCGCGCCGAGTAGTAAAACAACCGTAGTCAAGGCTAAGAAACCCGCCACTACAAAGAAAACTGGGGCCAAGAAACCTGCAGCCAAGAAACAGACTTCTCCTAAGAAAAAGTCTCCTGCCAAAAGTCCATCTTCCAAGAAGGATACGTCCAAGAAGCCCGCAGTAAAGAAACCGTCAGCCACGAAAAAGACAGCAGCAAAGTCCAAGCTCGCCACAAAGAAACCTGGCACGAAGAAGGAAGTCAAAAAGCCGGCGGCTGCCAAGAAAACTACAGCCAACAAGAAGAAGTGAAAAGGCTCGGCGTCAAATAAACAAAACGGCTCCTTTAGGAGCCACCAAATAAAGAAAAGCAATGACCAATCTTGAATCATGTAATATAAATCACATATTCCCCTTGATTGACCTAGTGCAATAACAAAGCAAAGTAGGCCAGTTGTTGGTAATGAACATAGTATAAATCAAGCAAACGATACAGGCACAGAGTTCTTTGACTGAGTGCTAAACTGTGCAAGCAAGTTCAAGTTAAACTTTTGAGCTGGTAATGCGTTATTTGTTGTGACCATTGCTCTGCAACTTTGTGTATGTTCGCTCGCTCGGTGAGACATTAACATAAGGAGAAATAAACAAGGCGGTGCGGTGTAAATTTTGCCACGCTTTCGTGAACTATAGCGACCAGTTGAAAACAGATTTGTTCCTTAGAACAGGGGGACACGAACATTTCCAGGGGGATTGCGTGTTTGAACGGCAAGTTTTGTGTAATAACTAGTGTAATAACTATGTGTGATTTAGTATGTAAACCTCAATTTTGCTATCTTATTCGGTGCAGTAGTTTTCAAGAAAGTATTTGTGTGTGGAATAGGGGGTACAAAATCAAAAAAAAAACAAGCAGAAAGCATTTACTTCTTGTATGTGATCTCAGCTCTTTGGGGGGAGGAAAAGAAACTTTAAACTCATTTAAAAGAAAGGACTTGTTGGACATTGCTTTTTATGACATGTGGTGGCTCCTAAAAGAGCCGTTTGTGTATTGATTGATCAGGTATTATGATCACTTGCTGCTGGTGTACTTGGTAACAGCCTTGGTGCCTTCGCTGACAGCGTGTTTTGCAAGCTCCCCGGGCAGAAGCAACCTGATGGCGGTCTGGATCTCGCGGGAACTGATGGTCGACTTCTTGTTGTAGTGTGCTAGGCGGGAAGACTCAGTGGCGATGCGCTCGAAGATATCGTTAACAAACGAATTCATGATACCCATGGCTTTGCTGGAGATACCAGTATCGGGATGAACCTGCTTCAGGACCTTGTAGATGTAGATCGCATAGCTCTCCTTTCTCCTTCCTTTCCTCTTCTTCTTTGCCGCACCATCGACCGCTGCCGACTTAGCTTTTCCCGCCCTCTTCTCGCCTTTCTTTGCTGCCGGTACTTTTGGTGCCATTTTTGTCTCGGTTATCTCGAAAAAATTCGCTCAAACGCTAAATGCTAAATGAACAGATCAGATCAGATCAGATCAGCTTCCACAATGCACGCCAGCTTCAGTTGCTATTTATTACAAATCATGCAGTAGGATTCATTAGTATGCGGATCGAAATTGTCTTTCCCTGATTGGTCATTTTGTTAACTGACAATTTCCGCCTTTAGCGCGACCGCAGCTTGCATAATTATCTTTTGTTTAAAGGACGGCGCGATTTTGATTGGTGCATTTTGATCCTATGAACTTAAGGCACATGAGATAAAATTAGGCTCTTAGTTCAAAAATCATTAGCTCAAAATCATTCAACTGAACTTACGCGTGTGCTAAGCTAAGACAAGATTTACAAAGAAAATGACAGGTCGCGGTAAAGGCAAAGCTCCAGGAACTAAGTCCAAGAGCCGGTCATCCCGAGCAGGTCTTCAATTTCCTGTTGGTCGCATCCATCGTCTCCTTCGTAAAGGCAACTACGGCGAGCGTGTTGGGGCAGGTGCTCCAGTGTACTTGGCTGCCGTGCTCGAATATCTAAGTGCTGAAATTCTCGAGTTAGCTGGAAATGCTGCTAGGGACAACAAGAAAACCAGGATCATTCCTCGTCACCTTCAGTTGGCCGTGCGAAACGACGAAGAGTTAAACAAGCTTCTTGCCGGTGTGACTATCGCGCAGGGTGGAGTTCTTCCCAACATACAAGCCGTGCTGTTACCCAAGAAGACCGAGAAGAAACAACACTAAGCTGCCAGCTTAGTTACAAAACAAAAACGGCTCTTTTAGGAGCCACCAAATCTCACAAAAGTCATGATCCATAACGAAGTGAAGTTACATTTAGTCTAAAACCTGGAGCCCTTTAACCCCCCAATACCTTTGCAATGCAAAACACAACACCTATTTCGAGATTTGATAACAGCAAAGCAGAGTGTAAATCATTCGGCAAACACACGCATTCGTTTATACCAAAACGTAACATATATCCACATCCGGTCGTATTTGGTTAGAGGCGCGTTTGAAACATTTAATTGCGATTTCGCCTGATCCCGGCTTATAATGAATGATAGAAAGTTTACTGATCAGATTTCTGAGCTGTCCCACTCGAAAAAATAAAATAAGACAGAGAGACAACAGTACTGTGCGAAATGACGTACAGTGTATGAGAAGTTTGTTATTCTGTCTATCGTATCTCGTTTACAGACAACTTTAATAACCAAATTTGTAAACAAAAAAGTTGTTCGAAAACAGGTGGGAGAATGTTAATTAAATACGGCTTTATTATATAAACTCTTCGCCCTAAGTGTTAGTATTCCCGTGCTAAATAAAATGTTGTTGATAAACACGAACATAGCCGCACATTTTTGTCGCCTACTGACAACTTGTTAGGTTAATTTTGAATTCACAAAAAGTTTGTTCGAGACTGTACGTTAAATGCGGGTTTGTAATATCAACCGTATTCGCCCTAACAGTTTGTTTTCCAGCGTTTCTAAAATGTGGTTCATACACACACAACAAACGTAGCCGAACATTCTTAGAAAGCTTCGATCGGAAACATGCATGCAAGAGATTATTTCTCTTAAAGTCTTCATTATTACTCCACTTATTTAATGTGGCTTACAATAGTGTTTGTTGTTATGAAAGTATCTATTCGTTTATTGTTGGTCGCAACTTTCGTAAGAGTTGGTGGCTCCTAAAGGAGCCGTTTGTTGTGTGTTTGCAGTCGCAAACTTCTCTAACCACCAAATCCGTACAGTGTACGTCCCTGGCGTTTAAGAGCGTAGACCACATCCATGGCCGTAACGGTCTTTCGTTTGGCGTGCTCGGTGTAGGTCACGGCATCGCGTATGACGTTCTCGAGGAAAACTTTCAGCACTCCGCGAGTTTCTTCGTAGATCAGACCAGAGATACGCTTCACACCACCACGGCGAGCTAGACGACGGATAGCTGGCTTGGTAATTCCCTGGATGTTGTCTCTTAAAATTTTACGATGACGCTTAGCGCCGCCCTTTCCTAAACCTTTGCCTCCTTTGCCGCGTCCAGACATGACTTGATTTTATCTTATCGAGTAGTGAAACTAACTGCTAGATAACGAAGCTTTGCCGACCTTTACTAGCTTCTTAACTTATTTGGTTGGACCTCTCGGGAAACATGACTTTCGAAACAAAGAGTCGGCAAATGCTTAACAGTTCATGAATATTTTATTAGCAAGAGATCACTGTTGTTCGTTTACTTTCGCCGTCAGGAAAACTGTTCCCCGAGAAATTCTCAATTCCGAGTTTATAATAGAAAGGAAGAAAAACAGAAACACAAAATGAAAGTAGTTAGCAACGTATTATTGCAGCTATTGTGAAGTTGTTTGGAGGCTTCAAGTAACGAACCACTTTAACTTCAGATCGAAATGTTCGGCGCATCTTTTGACAACAAAAAGCAAATTGATCACAGCCAATCATATGCGTCGTTAATTGACCAATCAGATCGCGGACAGTTGGTTATAAATCGATTTTAATCAAAGGTTCTCGAACAAATCGAAACTTGCTCATTGATTTCGAAACCTTGACTCCTCTACTTGCAGTAATGGCTCGTACCAAGCAAACGGCTCGCAAATCAACTGGTGGAAAAGCTCCTCGTAAGCAGTTAGCTACCAAAGCAGCCCGAAAGAGCGCGCCTGCCACAGGCGGTGTCAAGAAACCTCATCGTTACAGACCCGGAACAGTTGCTCTCCGAGAAATTCGCCGTTATCAGAAGTCGACAGAACTACTCATCCGAAAGCTGCCGTTTCAGCGTCTCGTGCGAGAGATTGCTCAGGATTTCAAAACGGACTTGCGCTTTCAAAGCTCCGCGGTGCTGGCTCTCCAAGAGGCTAGTGAAGCCTACCTTGTAGGTTTGTTCGAAGACACCAACCTGTGTGCCATTCACGCCAAACGTGTAACCATCATGCCCAAGGACATCCAGTTAGCTCGACGAATCCGAGGCGAGCGAGCTTAAGCAAGGACAAGTCTCACTCTACAATCAAAAACGGCTCCTTTAGGAGCCACCACTCGAAGAAAAAGTCAATGACCAATAAATGATACTCTTATCTTATTCCACTTTGCCGTTTGCGACTAAAACGTGTCTCCAGTACAAGAAGTGAAAAAAAAAAAAAAATCATACATACTAATACAAACAAACAAATCACACATACTAATACAAAAATCGTGTGTCGAGTACAATAAGTAAAACGATATCATAAAAAGTGATACAAGCAAACACTTCGACATAAAAGCCTGCAAACATCAACATACAGATATAAGAACATACGCAAACAAATATACAAAGTTAAAACGTACCAACTTACAAACATACAAGCAGATAAACAGACGAAAAAAGCAAAATGATCATCGATGAAATGAGAATCCTGAAGCGTTTTACAGACGTTAAAACTCCTCGATCGTCTATACATATCGGCCTATTTATCACCCGCTTAATCGTTTTATTCATAAAAAGAGTGTATCATTCACTTCTTGACAAGGTATTTTTAAGTATTTCAGTGTATAAGAAGCTAAAAACAGTCGAAACTAGCAATTAATTCGCAAACGTTTCGATCGAACAAACACAGAACAACGTGCGTTACCAGCTTTTGCGCCGTGATTGTTTTCTCTGCGGTCCGCTTTTGCAAGTGAAAACTTACAACGCTAACGATGTGCCGTGAATTTCTCGACACAGTCAGATACAATTCACGTTGATCGCAAGACAATCATAGAGATTAAGAGAATGTCCGAC
This sequence comes from Meandrina meandrites, assembly GCA_963693305.1. Taxonomy (NCBI): domain Eukaryota; kingdom Metazoa; phylum Cnidaria; class Anthozoa; order Scleractinia; family Meandrinidae; genus Meandrina; species Meandrina meandrites. Next base: position 28,681,583 of record OY855903.1, read on the forward strand.
GGCGCTAAGCGAAAGATGCCTAAAACCCCTGCCGATCACCCGAAATACGAAGAGATGATCAAGACCGCTATTCGTACGCTAAAGGAACGCAACGGTTCTTCGCGTCAAGCCATCGAGAAGTACATCAAAGCCAACTTCAAGGTGGGAGATACAGCAGCCCAGCACATCAAAACAGCTCTCAAGAAGGGTGCAGCTAATGGTACCTTCATCCACACCAAGGGAGTAGGAGCTTCGGGATCATTTAAGCTGCCAAAGGAACAGAAAAAGCCGTCCAAAAAGCCAGCCGCGCCGAGTAGTAAAACAACCGTAGTCAAGGCTAAGAAACCCGCCACTACAAAGAAAACTGGGGCCAAGAAACCTGCAGCCAAGAAACAGACTTCTCCTAAGAAAAAGTCTCCTGCCAAAAGTCCATCTTCCAAGAAGGATACGTCCAAGAAGCCCGCAGTAAAGAAACCGTCAGCCACGAAAAAGACAGCAGCAAAGTCCAAGCTCGCCACAAAGAAACCTGGCACGAAGAAGGAAGTCAAAAAGCCGGCGGCTGCCAAGAAAACTACAGCCAACAAGAAGAAGTGAAAAGGCTCGGCGTCAAATAAACAAAACGGCTCCTTTAGGAGCCACCAAATAAAGAAAAGCAATGACCAATCTTGAATCATGTAATATAAATCACATATTCCCCTTGATTGACCTAGTGCAATAACAAAGCAAAGTAGGCCAGTTGTTGGTAATGAACATAGTATAAATCAAGCAAACGATACAGGCACAGAGTTCTTTGACTGAGTGCTAAACTGTGCAAGCAAGTTCAAGTTAAACTTTTGAGCTGGTAATGCGTTATTCGTTGTGACCATTGCTCTGCAACTTTGTGTATGTTCGCTCGCTCGGTGAGACATTAACATAAGGAGAAATAAACAAGGCGGTGCGGTGTAAATTTTGCCACGCTTTCGTGAACTATAGCGACCAGTTGAAAACAGATTTGTTCCTTAGAACAGGGGGACACGAACATTTCCAGGGGGATTGCGTGTTTGAACGGCAAGTTTTGTGTAATAACTAGTGTAATAACTATGTGTGATTTAGTATGTAAACCTCAATTTTGCTATCTTATTCGGTGCAGTAGTTTTCAAGAAAGTATTTGTGTGTGGAATAGGGGGTACAAAATCAAAAAAAAAAACAAGCAGAAAGCATTTACTTCTTGTATGTGATCTCAGCTCTTTGGGGGGAGGAAAAGAAACTTTAAACTCATTTAAAAGAAAGGACTTGTTGGACATTGCTTTTTATGACATGTGGTGGCTCCTAAAAGAGCCGTTTGTGTATTGATTGATCAGGTATTATGATCACTTGCTGCTGGTGTACTTGGTAACAGCCTTGGTGCCTTCGCTGACAGCGTGTTTTGCAAGCTCCCCGGGCAGAAGCAACCTGATGGCGGTCTGGATCTCGCGGGAACTGATGGTCGACTTCTTGTTGTAGTGTGCTAGGCGGGAAGACTCAGTGGCGATGCGCTCGAAGATATCGTTAACAAACGAATTCATGATACCCATGGCTTTGCTGGAGATACCAGTATCGGGATGAACCTGCTTCAGGACCTTGTAGATGTAGATCGCATAGCTCTCCTTTCTCCTTCCTTTCCTCTTCTTCTTTGCCGCACCATCGACCGCTGCCGACTTAGCTTTTCCCGCCCTCTTCTCGCCTTTCTTTGCTGCCGGTACTTTTGGTGCCATTTTTGTCTCGGTTATCTCGAAAAAATTCGCTCAAACGCTAAATGCTAAATGAACAGATCAGATCAGATCAGATCAGCTTCCACAATGCACGCCAGCTTCAGTTGCTATTTATTACAAATCATGCAGTAGGATTCATTAGTATGCGGATCGAAATTGTCTTTCCCTGATTGGTCATTTTGTTAACTGACAATTTCCGCCTTTAGCGCGACCGCAGCTTGCATAATTATCTTTTGTTTAAAGGACGGCGCGATTTTGATTGGTGCATTTTGATCCTATGAACTTAAGGCACATGAGATAAAATTAGGCTCTTAGTTCAAAAATCATTAGCTCAAAATCATTCAACTGAACTTACGCGTGTGCTAAGCTAAGACAAGATTTACAAAGAAAATGACAGGTCGCGGTAAAGGCAAAGCTCCAGGAACTAAGTCCAAGAGCCGGTCATCCCGAGCAGGTCTTCAATTTCCTGTTGGTCGCATCCATCGTCTCCTTCGTAAAGGCAACTACGGCGAGCGTGTTGGGGCAGGTGCTCCAGTGTACTTGGCTGCCGTGCTCGAATATCTAAGTGCTGAAATTCTCGAGTTAGCTGGAAATGCTGCTAGGGACAACAAGAAAACCAGGATCATTCCTCGTCACCTTCAGTTGGCCGTGCGAAACGACGAAGAGTTAAACAAGCTTCTTGCCGGTGTGACTATCGCGCAGGGTGGAGTTCTTCCCAACATACAAGCCGTGCTGTTACCCAAGAAGACCGAGAAGAAACAACACTAAGCTGCCAGCTTAGTTACAAAACAAAAACGGCTCTTTTAGGAGCCACCAAATCTCACAAAAGTCATGATCCATAACGAAGTGAAGTTACATTTAGTCTAAAACCTGGAGCCCTTTAACCGCCCAATACCTTTGCAATGCAAAACACAACACCTATTTCGAGATTTGATAACAGCAAAGCAGAGTGTAAATCATTCGGCAAACACACGCATTCGTTTATACCAAAACGTAACATATATCCACATCCGGTCGTATTTGGTTAGAGGCGCGTTTGAAACATTTAATTGCGATTTCGCCTGATCCCGGCTTATAATGAATGATAGAAAGTTTACTGATCAGATTTCTGAGCTGTCCCACTCGAAAAAATAAAATAAGACAGAGAGACAACAGTACTGTGCGAAATGACGTACAGTGTATGAGAAGTTTGTTATTCTGTCTATCGTATCTCGTTTACAGACAACTTTAATAACCAAATTTGTAAACAAAAAAGTTGTTCGAAAACAGGTGGGAGAATGTTAATTAAATACGGCTTTATTATATAAACTCTTCGCCCTAAGTGTTAGTATTCCCGTGCTAAATAAAATGTTGTTGATAAACACGAACATAGCCGCACATTTTTGTCGCCTACTGACAACTTGTTAGGTTAATTTTGAATTCACAAAAAGTTTGTTCGAGACTGTACGTTAAATGCGGGTTTGTAATATCAACCGTATTCGCCCTAACAGTTTGTTTTCCAGCGTTTCTAAAATGTGGTTCATACACACACAACAAACGTAGCCGAACATTCTTAGAAAGCTTCGATCGGAAACATGCATGCAAGAGATTATTTCTCTTAAAGTCTTCATTATTACTCCACTTATTTAATGTGGCTTACAATAGTGTTTGTTGTTATGAAAGTATCTATTCGTTTATTGTTGGTCGCAACTTTCGTAAGAGTTGGTGGCTCCTAAAGGAGCCGTTTGTTGTGTGTTTGCAGTCGCAAACTCCTCTAACCACCAAATCCGTACAGTGTACGTCCCTGGCGTTTAAGAGCGTAGACCACATCCATGGCCGTAACGGTCTTTCGTTTGGCGTGCTCGGTGTAGGTCACGGCATCGCGTATGACGTTCTCGAGGAAAACTTTCAGCACTCCGCGAGTTTCTTCGTAGATCAGACCAGAGATACGCTTCACACCACCACGGCGAGCTAGACGACGGATAGCTGGCTTGGTAATTCCCTGGATGTTGTCTCTTAAAATTTTACGATGACGCTTAGCGCCGCCCTTTCCTAAACCTTTGCCTCCTTTGCCGCGTCCAGACATGACTTGATTTTATCTTATCGAGTAGTGAAACTAACTGCTAGATAACGAAGCTTTGCCGACCTTTGCTAGCTTCTTAACTTATTTGGTTGGACCTCTCGGGAAACATGACTTTCGAAACAAAGAGTCGGCAAATGAATATTTTATTAGCAAGAGATCACTGTTGTTCGTTTACTTTCGCCGTCAGGAAAACTGTTCCCCGAGAAATTCTCAATTCCGAGTTTATAATAGAAAGGAAGAAAAACAGAAACACAAAATGAAAGTAGTTAGCAACGTATTATTGCAGCTATTGTGAAGTTGTTTGGAGGCTTCAAGTAACGAACCACTTTAACTTCAGATCGAAATGTTCGGCGCATCTTTTGACAACAAAAAGCAAATTGATCACAGCCAATCATATGCGTCGTTAATTGACCAATCAGATCGCGGACAGTTGGTTATAAATCGATTTTAATCAAAGGTTCTCGAACAAATCGAAACTTGCTCATTGATTTCGAAACCTTGACTCCTCTACTTGCAGTAATGGCTCGTACCAAGCAAACGGCTCGCAAATCAACTGGTGGAAAAGCTCCTCGTAAGCAGTTAGCTACCAAAGCAGCCCGAAAGAGCGCGCCTGCCACAGGCGGTGTCAAGAAACCTCATCGTTACAGACCCGGAACAGTTGCTCTCCGAGAAATTCGCCGTTATCAGAAGTCGACAGAACTACTCATCCGAAAGCTGCCGTTTCAGCGTCTCGTGCGAGAGATTGCTCAGGATTTCAAAACGGACTTGCGCTTTCAAAGCTCCGCGGTGCTGGCTCTCCAAGAGGCTAGTGAAGCCTACCTTGTAGGTTTGTTCGAAGACACCAACCTGTATGCCATTCACGCCAAACGTGTAACCATCATGCCCAAGGACATCCAGTTAGCTCGACGAATCCGAGGCGAGCGAGCTTAAGCAAGGACAAGTCTCACTCTACAATCAAAAACGGCTCCTTTAGGAGCCACCACTCGAAGAAAAAGTCAATGACCAATAAATGATACTCTTATCTTATTCCACTTTGCCGTTTGCGACTAAAACGTGTCTCCAGTACAAGAAGTGAAAAAAAAAAAAAATCATACATACTAATACAAACAAACAAATCACACATACTAATACAAAAATCGTGTGTCGAGTACAATAAGTAAAACGATATCATAAAAAGTGATACAAGCAAACACTTCGACATAAAAGCCTGCAAACAAGCAAACATCAACATACAGATATAAGAACATACGCAAACAAATATACAAAGTTAAAACGTACCAACTTACAAACATACAAGCAGATAAACAGACGAAAAAAGCAAAATGATCATCGATGAAATGAGCATCCTGAAGCGTTTTACAGACGTTAAAACTCCTCGATCGTCTATACATATCGGCCTATTTATCACCCGCTTAATCGTTTTATTCATAAAAAGAGTGTATCATTCACTTCTTGACAAGGTATTTTTAAGTATTTCAGTGTATAAGAAGCTAAAAACAGTCGAAACTAGCAATTAATTCGCAAACGTTTCGATCGAACAAACACAGAACAACGTGCGTTACCAGCTTTTGCGCCGTGATTGTTTTCTCTGCGGTCCGCTTTTGCAAGTGAAAACTTACAACGCTAACGATGTGCCGTGAATTTCTCGACACAGTCAGATACAATTCACGTCGGTCGCAAGACAACCATAGAGATTAATAGAATGTCCGACGGCGCTAAGCGAAAGATGCCTAAGACCCCTGCCGATCACCCGAAATACGTAGAGATGATCAAGACCGCTATTCGTACGCTAAAGGAACGCAACGGTTCTTCGCGTCAAGCCATCGAGAAGTACATCAAAGCCAACTTCAAGGTGGGAGATACAGCAGCCCAGCACATCAAAACAGCTCTCAAGAAGGGTGCAGCTAATGGTACCTTCATCCACACCAAGGGAGTAGGAGCTTCGGGATCATTTAAGCTGCCAAAGGAACAGAAAAAGCCGTCCAAAAAGCCAGCCGCGCCGAGTAGTAAAACAACCGTAGTCAAGGCTAAGAAACCCGCCACTACAAAGAAAACTGGGGCCAAGAAACCTGCAGCCAAGAAACAGACTTCTCCTAAGAAAAAGTCTCCTGCCAAAAGTCCATCTTCCAAGAAGGATACGTCCAAGAAGCCCGCAGTAAAGAAACCGTCAGCCACGAAAAAGACAGCAGCAAAGTCCAAGCTCGCCACAAAGAAACCTGGCACGAAGAAGGAAGTCAAAAAGCCGGCGGCTGCCAAGAAAACTACAGCCAACAAGAAGAAGTGAAAAGGCTCGGCGTCAAATAAACAAAACGGCTCCTTTAGGAGCCACCAAATAAAGAAAAGCAATGACCAATCTTGAATCATGTAATATAAATCACATATTCCCCTTGATTGACCTAGTGCAATAACAAAGCAAAGTAGGCCAGTTGTTGGTAATGAACATAGTATAAATCAAGCAAACGATACAGGCACAGAGTTCTTTGACTGAGTGCTAAACTGTGCAAGCAAGTTCAAGTTAAACTTTTGAGCTGGTAATGCGTTATTTGTTGTGACCATTGCTCTGCAACTTTGTGTATGTTCGCTCGCTCGGTGAGACATTAACATAAGGAGAAATAAACAAGGCGGTGCGGTGTAAATTTTGCCACGCTTTCGTGAACTATAGCGACCAGTTGAAAACAGATTTGTTCCTTAGAACAGGGGGACACGAACATTTCCAGGGGGATTGCGTGTTTGAACGGCAAGTTTTGTGTAATAACTAGTGTAATAACTATAGTGTGATTAGATTTTCAAGAAAGTATTTGTGTGTGGAATAGGGGGTACAAAATCAAAAAAACAAGCAAAAAGCATTTACTTCTTGTATGTGATCTCAGCTCTTTGGGGGGAGGAAAAGAAACTTTAAACTCATTTAAAAGAAAGGACTTGTTGGACATTGCTTTTTATGACATGTGGTGGCTCCTAAAAGAGCCGTTTGTGTATTGATTGATCAGGTATTATGATCACTTGCTGCTGGTGTACTTGGTAACAGCCTTCACTGGACGAAAAAATGGATTTTCGCGGGTAGCAAATCTGTAGCAAAGATGGTGTAAAGACCGCATTTGCCTAACTTTGACCAAGTTTGTTTCATAGCAAGTTTCATGTTTAGCACGGTGTTTGCTACGGGTGCAAAGGCGGTAATGGCCGCTTTTACTTGCTGTTTGCTAAACAGGCAAATGTAATGTAAAATAACACATTTGTAAAGTATTTTCACGAATAGTAAATGTGTGGCGAAAGTACATATTTGTACCACAAACAGTAGGGTAGCAAATGTGGAGCAATTTTCTACATTTGCACGACTTTGCTCATTTTTGCGCCGAAAGCAAATGTTATATTTGCTTTGCATTCACTACTCATGCAAAGACGGTAAAGGCCGTTTTTACTCCGTGTTTGCTCATGTAGCTAATGGAATGTGCAAGAACACATTTGCAAAATATTGTTGCGGCTGTAAATGTGTGGTGAAAGTGTACTTTTGCGCCACAAACAGTGGGGTAACAAATATGGGGTAATTTCTGTATTTGCATGACTTTGCTCATTTTTGCTCTGAAAGCAAAAGTCATATTTGCTTTACGTTCACTACTTGAATGCAATCACGGTAAAGACCATTTTTACCTAGTGTTTGCTCATGCAGCCAATTTCAATGTGCAAGAACACATTTGTAAAATATTTTGTCGCCGCTGTAAATGTGTGGTAAAAATGTACGTTTGCGCACAAACACTAGGTATCCAAAATGGGGGTAATTTCTTACATTTACTCCACTTTTACACAGAAGTAAATTTCATGTTTGCGTCAAGTCGAGGAGCTTTTTTTCGATCGCAGCGACTGCTTTTACTGTAGATCTGTTCTCCCTGGCAAATTTGATGTAAGAGCTCAACATTTGATAGCCTTAACTTACGTGCAGTACTTGTGTCGTAAGAAGTGGCATATTTACACCACCCCAAACAAATAACAGAATACACCACCACACATTAATCCAAATTTAAACTACATTTATTTCAACCTCGATGATGCTCCTGTTCCTCAAGACAAGGTGACAATATACATGTACATGTAGTACACAAAGTTATATAGTGCTAAAAAAATTGATAAAAAGTTAAGCGCATGAAATAACAAACAGTTTTTTAACCAATTCAAACATCTACCGAATCCAGTCTACAGATCTATAATTATTATTCTGGTGATAACTGATAAATATTTTTTTATACAATGTATATCGACTTCCAAAGACCAGGCTGTTGAAGAAAGCATCAACCAGTCCTGAGATTAACACTGAAAGATTTAAAGCTGCCCACTCATGTCAAGCTTTACAAAGAAAACTATTCAGATGAATTAACATCAATTATGTTTCGAGTGATTTTCACTTGAGTGTCGAAAATAATTCACACATGTTTGCTTTGGTTTTGCATTTAAATTAGTGATTGGTTCAAAGAAATCAACAAAATAATCAGAAGTTCATGTAAAACGAGAACCAATTGTGACTTGTTCACACACTAAGACCGAAAATGGAATAACATTTCATTTCACTAACTCTTGAAGTACATGTACATTTGTGGTATTCGACAACCCTCTTCAAACTTTCCTTTGAGTAAAATTTAGTCCCTTTAAAGCTTTAGACTGTACATTGCTTGTTTTGTTCAACTGACGTTCACAAAAGATGTTTTCAAACTAACGGTAACCATAAAGATTAGCGAAAAAACTGAGGAACGACGTTTCGGTGTCATCCTGGCACCATTTTCAAGTTAAAAAATTATTTGAACGAAAAGTAACTAATTTATACCAATGGTGGAGGTGCGAAATTGAATAAATTAAGATTAAAAATAGCTGTTCACTGTTCATGTTCATTCCAGTGAGGTGTCAAACACTGGTAATGAGTGCAGTGTCTGTTCAATGCCTAAACAAATACTTTTGCGCGAATGGAGTCTGACTGAGTGTTAAGGCTTGGTTTCTTCTTGCGAATCCACAACATTTCGTGGATCAAGCAATCGAACTTTCCCTGACATTTCTTTAGGATCTTAAAGTTGTTAGTCAGGTCACCAACTGTATCAACTCGGTGTTCATTTTGAAGGTGTTTTCCGATGGCGGTAAATCGGTGTTCCTCAATGCGCTTGTAAAGATGACGGCTAGTGTAACCGACGTATTCTGCATCACACAGATCACATATATAGTTATAAACAACGCACTGTTGATTGATCAAAGGTGGTTTTGGCTCTTGTACTTTGAGATCATCGCCAATTTTACGGCTTCTGAACACCGGCTGTAGTTTGTGATCAAGTTTATTACTCAAGTCCGAGAGATGTTTTTTCACTATGTCCGCTGATTTCTGGTCTTTAAAAGGCAGGACAATGCGGTAGATATTCTCTGTTGGAGGCGTCGATCTTGTGTCTGGTGACATCACTGAATTAACGAAACGGGTGATGGTGGAGTTCACAAGAGTATCTGAGTACTTGAGGTTAGAAAAGATCAGTTTAAGGCGTTCGCATTCTGTTGAGAATAGTTCCCATGTTGAGGACAAGCGGTAAGCACGGTTTAACATGGTTTTAACTAGAGATCTTTTATAGCGGTTGTCGACATGACTTTGGTGGTGTAAGAGGAGACCAGTGTTTGTGGGTTTACGGTAAACGCTTGTTACCAGCTTGCAGCCCTTCTTGCATATTTCAATGCCGACAAATGGTAGCCTACCGTTAGATGCGATCTCCATGGTGAAGGATATGGATGGATGACAGTTGTTCAAAGTGTTCAGAAAGGCTTCTGCGGTTGGTATGTCTTTCATTGTGGCTAGTGTATCATCCACGTAGCGTCTGTAGAAGTCTGGCAACTTGTTCTCGTTTTGTAGCTTTTCCTCGAGAGAACAAAGAAAAGTGTTGGCCATTAGGGGACCCAAGGGAGAGCCCATCGCTACTCCATCAATTTGTTGGTAGAGTTGACCGTTGAATTGAAATAGCTGGAAGCGATGATCTCAAAGTACAAGAGCCAAAACCACCTTTGATCAATCAACAGTGCGTTGTTTATAACTATATATGTGATCTGTGTGATGCAGAATACGTCGGTTACACTAGCCGTCATCTTTACAAGCGCATTGAGGAACACCGATTTACCGCCATCGGAAAACACCTTCAAAATGAACACCGAGTTGATACAGTTGGTGACCTGACTAACAACTTTAAGATCCTAAAGAAATGTCAGGGAAAGTTCGATTGCTTGATCCACGAAATGTTGTGGATTCGCAAGAAGAAACCAAGCCTTAACACTCAGTCAGACTCCATTCGCGCAAAAGTATTTGTTTAGGCATTGAACAGACACTGCACTCATTACCAGTGTTTGACACCTCACTGGAATGAACATGAACAGTGAACAGCTATTTTTAATCTTAATTTATTCAATTTCGCACCTCCACCATTGGTATAAATTAGTTACTTTTCGTTCAAATAATTTTTTAACTTGAAAATGGTGCCAGGATGACACCGAAACGTCGTTCCTCAGTTTTTTCGCTAATCTTTATTGTTAACTGTATTTCTAAATTTAATCTTATAACGGTAACCACTCATCATTAATGGAGAAGAAAGCCTGTAAGATCGACAACCTACATGTATGCTGCCATTAGAAAATACAGACCACATCTAATCAAAATGGCCATAGATACACTGCAATCACACATGCAATTACAATACATTTCATCCACATACATGTAGCAATCAATGAAATGCATGAGATTAGTATTATATTGTATGGTAACTAGCACAGGGTTTTGCCTTCTTGTTTTTCACCACGCTTCCTTTGTTCATATTTTCCTGTAGAGAGCAAAATTATAAACACACCTATTAGAAAGGTAAGTGCAATTAATTTTGGAATGCAAAAAAATCAATCCAATGCATTAGCCAAAGTAAAGGAAACCACACAAATCCTTAGTTGCATTTTTGAAAACCCACCAAAGGAATAGTTAGAACAAAAATCTGCAAAATCTCTGTGATGTAACATGAATGTGATGTTATGATGTATCTCCTGGCTAGATTGTTTAAAACTGCCTCTTTGATTTTCTGGCATTATGACATGAATACAGAAATAACTTCTCTGGACATATGAAAGATTTAAGAAAATAATACAAAGTTTCAACCAGTAAGCAATTGCATTAAGACACTCATAAATGTCCTTTATCTCTTTGCTTTGTATGTTGTTTAATAAAGTTTACATGGCAAAATGAACTAAAAATATGCACAAATATTTGTCCGCCAACATTATCTGTTCACTTCTCGGAACAGATAATGTCCAAGGACAGATATCCGTTCATATATTTGAAGCCAAATGGAGGTTATTGTGTTAATTATCCTTCACATATTTCTACACAAGGCCACATTTTGGGGACATTTCTGAAAGCTCTTAAACGTTAAGGTAATTTTGTTGGTACACAAAATATTGTTAGTCTATTCAAAATGTTTATATGTACCGGTATATTCATTTTACAGTGCAACTACTCGAACTGGGGCACCCTGAACAAAATTAACCAATCACAGTGTGTAATTGAAAACAAAGGATAGGGACATTTTTTTGCAACGGACCAATGACGTTCTAGGAAAGTTACAAGACACACAAGACTCATTATTTTTTCTTGTCAGTTCACTAATCAGAGATAATAAGTGCAATGTTCATTATTATATGTAAGTTCGAAACAATGGTGGTGTTGTCTGTTGTAAAACAGTGCCTGAAAACAAGACTATAGGTGTGACTGTCTTTTTAATAGCTCCATATAATAGCCATTCACATACGTAGTAAGAAAGAACACATCACCTTGCAATTGAAGAAATTTGGTTACTTGTTTGGAATTTCAAGTGTCTGTGCATAGCTTTAAATCACTTGGGATGGTAACATATTTTGCTAAGAATATGAGGAATTCATTGAGGAATAGGGCAGGTGTTATTTTTTTTTTTAATTCTCAGACTAAGTATTATGAGAGAGCAACTGCTAGCATAAATTTCCATCCAGTCATTTCTTTGAGAAAGGTCCTCCATAATTTTATACACAAATGAATAGTAAACTGTAAGCAACCCTTCAGTTCCATCAGTAACAAATCCTTTGCATTTATATAATTACAGGGCTGTGCTCTAAGGGTGCCCTGGTGCCTCAGGCGGCTAATGTTTGCCTTTGGTGACCAGATAATCTTAATTCTTTCATATAAGCTTTATGCTGGGCACCCTGGATCTCATAGTTTGGAACCTTTGGGCTCCTTGAAATTTTTCTTAGAACACAGCCTAATTAGTTTACAAATTCATAAATAAATACAAAAATATTGCTTGATCGGGATCAATATTTTTTTCACTTTATTTCTTGTTTGATTTTCCCCATCCCATTTCTACTGAAATGAATAACTATGAATTAGAGACGCTACTAATCAAACTGTCCAAGTTCAGTAGTCAAACTCAATTGAACAATTGGGCTCACTTAGTTCGATTTTGTGCAAAAGGACACATGCAAGATTACTGTAGCTTGCATGACAGGCAAATACACCCGCAATTGTGACTGGTACTCGCACGTACAACATACCCCATTTCCAGTTGATTATGCTATCTAGCTGTTGTTTTTCAATCAACATTCAGCCTCAAATTTAATGCAATTGAATTAATGGCACTTGATCATGCCCAATGAAACGTAATCAATATTTGATGGCTTTTGATTGCTCAATTTTTTTTGTGAGAGTTCAATTGTGTTTGATTACCAAACTCAGTAGAACCCACTTGCATGATTGCAGTCGATTTAAGTTTGATTGAGTTCAATAAATTGCATCTTCGATTTGGTTCGATCAGTAACATTAGGATATGTAGATGTACATGCATATGTTGTGGTTTGAAATTTTTCAAACCAGTTTAATTTTTGTGTTTCATTGTCTTGTGTTCATTATCATGATATGAAACAATGGGGAATACAAATCAAACTGGTTTGAAAAGTTTTAAACCAAAGATAAAATTAAACCACAACAAGCTTGCATGTAACATGAACTTCTGGAGATATAAACATCGAATTCAATCATGTAATAAAATTGCCAAAACAATTCACCCAGCAACATACGGTGGATCTGCATGGCACTTGCATGGCATGGAAACGAAACAATTCTCGAGACTACATGTATATCCCTGGTTCACAAAACAATATTAAATTATACAATTATCTTACACGATCGAGTCACCAAGCTGGAGCATGATTGTACATCAAAATCAAATAACTGGCTTGAAGCAACCTACAAGATATGGTGAGCCTGATTCGCTCACTTCGTTGTGACCTATGACAGTAGTTAGGCAGATTTCGGTCTATTTAAGTCCTTTTAGTCACGTTAGTTTAAATTCATCTACAGTACTTCCACAGGCGAGAAAAGCTAAGCTATGAAGTGGCCAAGCTACGCTGCCAAGCTGCCATGTGCAGATCTATTAAGACAAAAAGATAAAGTGCTGAAATCAAAATCAAGCTTACCTTTTACGAAGTTATCAATCCATTTGGCCGGAAAATGCATCTTTTCGAAGGCGACTCGTCGGTTTAAAACTATTTCAACTGGGATTCCAACCATCTTACGATAGCACAACGAAACAGCAAACAAATGCAACGGACGACGGCGGACGATACAAATGGCGGACGAAATTCAAATCCGTCGAGTAGGCCCGGAACGAATCATGTGATCTGACGTGTTTTGTGATGTTTCGCGCCATTGTGTTCATACAAGTGGGAAATATCCAAGGATTCACCGATTGCAAGGAGAAGTGTCCTCTTGTGAAAAATCCTGGAATTCCAAGCAGAAGGTTCCTCTTGTGCCTAGAGGTATGATTTTAATGAACATTTTATTCACGCATTTCTAGCGCGGTCGGCCGGCAGAGCGCGTGACTAGTGTGTTTTGCTACGATCGCTGCGATCGCGGTCTTATAAGATTGTTATATTGTGGGGAAATGTATGAACACCAACGACATACGCGTTTCGGTGGTAAAGCGAAACGAGGAGAAGTGTTGGATTACATTTATAAGACCTTCCTTTCCTTGATCTGACATCCCCAGGCCCAGAACATGGGTTGTTTACTACACATTCCTGCAGAGAAAGCTGCTATTATGCATTTTTTTAGGGGGGGGGGGGGGGGGAGTAGGGGGTAGGGAGTACTCAACAATGAGAATAAGCTAACTATGAGGATAGGTTACACTGTTCTCTGTGTAGTCTGATAAACATAACCTTTTACCATAACTGAAACTTGAAATACAGTCCTTTTCCTGGAACACAAGTTTAGGACCCAGTGCTCTGCAAAGTTAAATTCAAATGGTCCAGTCCTCTGTAGACTACGAGCAGCCCCTATTTTTTCGCAGTCCGTCGAGCGTGAAGCAAAAAAAAAGAGCGCGCGAAAATTGGGGACGAGGCGAGCGGAAGCGAAGCGCGAAAAAATGAGGGACTACCCGCTTACCCACAGCTTTTGACCGTTCACGGCTGAGTGATTTTTGGCATCAATTTCAAATCTAATTTCCTTTTTTCTGTCGTCGATTCCCCGGGAGATGTCTCAAGTTGCGACTTGTGACTTGAGACAGACGACAGAAATCACAGAAGACAAAAACATGCAATGTGGAAGATGTCTTTGATAGAAACACCGAAAAACTCGTTGAGAGGAAAACCTTTGAAGGAGCCATCTTGCAACGATTTTTGTCGCGTATACCGTTGTAATTTTGAAAGTTTTTACGGTGTTTTCAGCCGCAGGGTTTCTACGAAGAACTTGCACGAAAATCCCAAACGAGCAGGAGTTGCGAAATGCCGACTGGCGAATTAAGCATCCGAACTTGGTTTTAACTGTAGTGAAAGCAACTGGTGTTTCAAGCTGAGTATGTGCAAAGTGTGCAACAAAGATAAGAAACGCCCTGGAATTGATGTCTTTAATTCGATTACAGGGTTTTCAGATCGAGATCCTACTGCAAGTTCCCTTCAATTCTCGCCAACAGTATTTGAAAGGTTTTAGCGAATGTCTGTTTCGCCACATTCTGCTAATTCCAGTAAAGCGACGAGAACGGCTTCCCCTGGAAAGGAAACGATCGAGAAACCAAAGGCGCGACGCTCGATTGCATATTCTTCGGAGTTGAAGACAGCTTTGCCTGGCAAACCCGGTTGGTAGAATGGCAAGGACATCACGACCCGAGAGAAGAAATTCTAATGCCTCTTTCTGTTCCGGTTTTAAGGATTCTATTTTGGGAAACCGAAATAAACATTCCTGGAGTTCAACCGCCATTGCATAGTAGATTGATACGCGAGTGTTGACGTCCTGTTGTCGACGCTCCAAGCGTTAGCCAATCATATTTTTGCGTTGTGAGAGCAACGCATAATTCAAAACCTGTGGCTAAGCGGGTAGTCCCTCATTTTTTCGCGCTTCGCTTCCGCTCGCCTCGTCCCCAATTTTCGCGCGCTCTTTTTTTTTTTTGCTTCACGCTCGACGGACTGCGAAAAAATAGGGGCTGCTCGTAGTCTAAGTCCTCTGTACAGTGAGATTCAAATTAGTGGATTAAAAGTTTAAAGTTTAAAAGTTTCAGTTAAGTTGGGAGTCACTATATATATAGTCACACTATTTTTGAATGACCCCCCTTGAAGGCATATTTTTTGCATAGCCACCCACAAATCCTACCCGCATCCCCCACCGGCCTGGTAAAAATTAACAGAAAAAAGTCAACTTTTAGTGCTTAAGTTGTGGTTACACTTGTTCCTATACCCACCACTAGGTATTAGGTATTAATCAAACAGAGGCATCAACTCCCCCCTCTTCCAACATACTCTGGCAAGGCTGGAATTTCAAGTTTTACTTGAGATAATTCAATCATTTTTATAATTTTACAGTGCAATGAGCCTTACCGAGCCACCCAACAAACTTTTTTACAACTTAAGAAAACATGGAATTTGTTTGATGGTCCGCCTCTTAAAGCTGTTGTCGCGCAAAAGCTAAATTTACATTTCTCTCCTTTTTTCTCGGTTGACCTCGGGTTTCACGGTTTCTATGTCTGTTTAATTTGGCACAAGTGAATAATCTAGAAGCATTGTAATGGAAGATGATTTAGCATCTGTTTAGAAGTATTGCTATGCTATTAACGTTTTCACTTCACTAGGAAACCAAAACCCATTAAAATCTTGTGAATATTTTAATGGGAAAATCACAAGATTTTCATGAGTTTTTAACAGGTTTTTCATGAGCTAACTCAGGGATTTTTCATGGGGTAAAACCATGAAAAATGCCATGAAAATCCTCTTAAAAACATCCACTTCATGGCCCATGAAATTTACTGCCTGGGGGAAAAAAGCATTAAAAATGCATGAAAAATCCATTAAACTTTAATGGGTCATGAAATGTAATTTAATGGTATTTTCATGGCTAGAAAAGCAAGCCATGAAACTCACCACCAGATTTTCATGGTGTGAAAATTCATGGTAATTTAATGGGATGGAAAATTCATGGCCCATGAAAACCCTGTTAACTGGACGTTTTTAATGGCCCATTAAAATTTTCCCATTACTTTCATGGCCTTTTCACGACATTATTATGGCCCATGAAATCTGGTTCCCTGTTACTTTCATGGGGTAAATGGTTACTGCTGCACACCATGAAAGTTCCATTAAAAGTCCATTAAACAATATATGAAATAAAAGCTTAGGTACTCATCCAAATTGAAGTAATACATCCTACAGCTCTCTAAAACTGTTTGTTTTCTAGCTAGAAGATATTGTTTCATGGTAAATAAAATCACTCTATCTGCACCAGCGAAATGTTTTCTCACTGAAATGTTTATTGATTGTTTTAACAATCTATGATAATAACAGAAAATGTAACTGCTTTATAAGTTAAAGCTATTCTTGAAAGGAAGAAAACAATACAACACAGAATTGAATGGTTTCTAAAGAGAAGCTGATATTTCAAAAAATTTCTACCAGTTCAGATTAACACAAAATTCATAAAATCTGATAAAATTGATTTTGTGTTAACAGGCTTTTACACTAAGCTTTTATATTAGGCATAAGCAGTTTGTTGACCAACTTCAAGTTACAACTGTACTGTGTACTATTCATTAGTTGTTCTGGTAGTACAAATGCTGTAATAAGACAAAAAGAAACACAGAATCAAATTGATTGTTTGAGGGGTCTGTAATACTTGTAAGTCTTGAAACATTTAATCATTTAAATCAATTCAATCTCACTAAAAAAGCATACCACCCACCAGTGATTGTGTATAATTTTCTAATATGCCTTCTAAACATTTAAGGAGCAGGGGCATTTTTATTGTCTTTCAACTAAATAAAAATGACTTGTAAGTAATCAGTGCCAAAAATGTTGTGTTTCAAGTTGATCTGCTCCAGGGTATAACCATGTCAACAGTTGAGCAATTTACATCCTCCTAGAAAACTCAACACCAAGAGATCTGGCCGATCCTCCGGTGGTATTTTAGTGGCTGTAAAAAGATCCCTCACGCAATATTTTTCCCTCATAAAACAGACATCAGACTATATATGGGTAAAAATAGATAACAATATTCTTCAGTTAGACAAAGATATTCTATTATGTTCATGTTATATCACACCAAACCATTCATCTTATTTTGACCCCGATACTCTTCCAAATTTAGAAAATGATATTAATCTTTTTAAAAGAGACGATTTTGTAGTTTTGGCAGGTGATTTTAATGCCCGCACGGGTGTAGAACATGATTTTATAAATTACGACAATTGTAATCTCGCACCACGGGGTATTTCTCCTCCAACAACAATAATAAGGCCAAGAAAAAGTTTTGATACCCACATCAATGACCTAGGAAAACAGCTTCTTGAAATGTGTAAATCTCTAGATTTACGAATCTTAAATGGAAGATGCAAGGGCGACTCGCTCGGACAAATTACCTTCCATGGAAATCAAGGCTCTAGCACGGTTGATTATATCATTGCCAGTCATGACATTTTGCACCTTTTTGAAACTTTAGTAGTTCGCCAGCCATCACCATTTTCAGATCATTGCCAATTAATCACATGCATAAAAATTGACCCATCAGTATTGACAAGCGATGAGGACAGTCTTCAAGAAGAACTTATCAGCCTTCCAAGGCAGTTTAAATGGTCCACAGACTCTAAGGAGTCTTTCACTTATGCACTAAATTCTGATGAGATAAAACAACTTATTCATGATTTTCAACTTTCGAATTTCGAACATGTAGGGGATATCAACACCATCGTTAAGAAATTCACGAATATATTAGAAACTGCTGCAAAGCAATCGTTAAAACTTGTAAAACAAAACAAAAAATCAAAACGTCACTCCAAAATCTGGTTTGATCAGGAGTGTAGTCGTGCCAGAAAAAATGTAAATCACCTTTCCATAGAACGCATAAAAACCCTTTAGATGAACAAACCCGACTTGAATATCTCTCGACAAGAAGTCAGTATAAACAGCTATTACGAATTAAAAAGCTCCAACACCGAGATAATCAAATTGATGAACTAGTTAAAACTAGACATCCACTTAATTTTTGGACCAATCTGAAATCTCTTTCGAATCAAATAAAAAGGACTGTTCCTATGCGCAAACTGTATAATCATTTTCAACAATTACACTCTGAACCAAACGCAAATCTACTAGAGAAACAAGAAGTAATAATGAAAGAGTTAAAACACAAAAAAACAATACTATCGCAGCTAAATAGCCTGGATAAACCTTTCTCTGAAGAAGAAGTTAAGCAATCAATTAAAATGCTAAAAAGTAAGAAAGCAGCTGGTCTTGATCGAATAAGGAACGAAATGTTGAAATGTGGAGCCCGTTATTTGACCACTTCTTTAACAAAATTATTCAATTTCATACTTACCAAAGGAACTTATCCAGATTCGGAGACTGGGTCGGACATGGAGTCGTGAGGAGCAAAACCGAAAGCTCTTGACGGAAAGTTCCTAAGTCTCGGTATTTTTCTCATTTTTATGGAATTGCAGTCCTGTGTAAAAAGAAAAGAAAGAAAGTCATCTTCGGAAGAAAGCTTTTCTCCCGAAAACAAACGCTTGAGAGACGGAGAAGAGGAACTGTGTCAACACGAGGCCCACGAGGCGTCCGCCATCGTTGAGTGCGTACAGTGTGAAGAAAGCGACAACAGCACTTTGCCAGGATTACAAGCAATGGGAAAGGAGCAAGTTGATACCAACAAGATGGATAAAATACTCAGTAAACTTGACAAGTTAGAATTTATTGCGAGCTTGTGAGCTCAAGGCCAGTGTGATCAGCTTAAACAAGGACGTAGAAGATGGGAAAGCCAATCTAGAAAAATCAAACAAAAAGCATGACGAAGACTTGAATAAGCTACGCTTGCAACTTTTAAATTATGAAGTGTATCAGCGCCGAGAAAACTTGCGCTTCTACGGAATTCGGGAAGAAGTCACCGAAGAAGACACTAAAGAAACACTTTATAGCTTCATGGAAAACCAGCTCAAAATGAGCAATGCTCGGTCCATTGAATTTCAGAGGGTCCACAGAGTGGGAAAGAGAGGCTTTACCCAAGCCAAGCCAAGAGCTATAATTGCCCGTTTTCTACGATATACCGACCGCGAAGCAGTCTTCTCCCGCCGTTCTTGCTTGGAGGAAGAGTCTGGCCTGGGAATTGGGCCAGACCTACCCAAAGAAGTGATCGATAAACGCAAGATATTGATTCCTAAAATGTTGGAGGCGAGGAAGCAGGGAAAGCGTGCGGCTTTCAGCAGAGCGGAGCCATACAAGCTCTTCATTGACGGCGAACAATTCACATAATTTTATTCTGGATATTCCTTTATCAGATTGCACTTTAAATGGGAGAGTCAGGTTCAACTGCAGACTCTTAATGCTTGTAGTTTATGGTAAGCAATTCCTTATATAATTTAAAGGAACTTTAGTATATATTTTCTTCTTGTTTTTAAAACCGTCAAGAGCTCTGAAAGTTTCTCTATTTTCTTGTCGTTTTTTTTCCTCTTACAAATATTTACATAACGCGAAGTTTGTACACCCATGGGACGGTCCCATTCCAGCGTAGCGCTTAACAGTTCTATTTCACTGGCTACGTTTAAATACTCTATATTTTTGTTCTATGTAGTGTGTGTTTTATTGTCTAAAAATATGTTGACTTATCTGACACCCAACTCTCATGGGAGCGGCAGCTACTGTCCTGCTTTCTTATTAATGCAATTCATCCGTATATTATATTTCTATTATGGATCGTAATAATCTAAAGCTTAAATCTATATCGCTAAACGTTCGAGGTATTCGTACGTTTGAAAAAAGGAAGTCTGTGTTTAACTGGTTAATGAAGCAAAACTCTGATATATATATTTCTTACAAGAAACCTATAGCACAGAAGAGACTGAAAACTTGTGGAATAGTCAGTGGCCTGGAGAAATTTATTTTGCTCACGGATCTATTCATAGTCGTGGGGTCGCCATTCTAATCCGAAAGGGTTTCGATTTTGAACTAAAATCACTCCGATCTGACGACGAAGGGAGGTATCTCATTTTGAAGGCAAATATTCAGGACGTCACCTTCCTCTTAATTAATGTCTACGCACCAAATATTACTACAAAGCAGTCCTTGTTTTTCCAAACACTGTCCGATCTCATTGCCGAAGACGAACCAAGTGCGCCTGATTGCAAAATTCTTTTAGGGGGGGATTTCAACTTAACTTTGGATCCAGCTCTTGATTGCTCGGGAGGAAACCCAGCGTTAAAGGAATCTGTTAAGTTTTTAGAAAATATCATGATGGAAAACGATTTGGTTGACATCTGGAGAATCCGGAACCCGGACAGTAAAAAATTCACATGGAGACAGAAAAGCCCAATCATTCAAAGACGCCTCGATTATTGGTTAATAAGCGATACTCTACAGGAAGATGTAGTTAAAATCGATAACGTGTCTGCTATCAAAACTGATCACTTGGCAATTACGCTTGAAATCGATAGCCTAGACGATCAACCACGTGGTCCGTCCTTTTGGAAGTTTAATAACAGCCTCTTGGACGACCCTGTCTTCGTCCAAAACTTGCGAGACAAATTTCCAACTTGGCTCGAAGAAATCGATTTCTATGATGACATTAGAGTTAAATGGGACTGGATGAAATATAAAACTCGTCAAGAAAGTATTTCGTACAGCAAATTAAAAGCAAAAGAAAGGCGGGAAAAACTCCAAACGATTGAAAGTAAGCTTAAAATATGCGAAAAGAAAATAGCAGAATCGCCAACAGATGAAAATCTTGTTAATCTTGAAGCGGTTAAGGCGGAGTATGAAAGGAAATATGACTACATTATAAAAGGCTCGATCATCCGTTCCCGGGCAACATGGTTCGAACAAGGAGAAAGAAATAGCAAGTATTTTCTGAATTTAGAAAATAATAATAAAAAGAAAAGCTGTATAAGAAAATTAATCCAAGCAAATGGAAAAGAGTCTACAGATCCAAACGTTATTCTAAATGAAATTCACACTTTTTATTCGGACCTTTATGATGAAAAATCAGTGAGACAAATCGACTCATCCACCTGTCCTTTCCTAGGGAACTTTTCTCCCATTCCTAAGTTAAGTGAAAACAAGCGTGATTCATGTGAAGGTCAGTTGACATATTCAGAATGTTTTGAGGTCCTAGCTACATTTGAAAACAATAAAACCCCTGGGAACGACGGGCTCACAATAGAATTTTACAAATATTTTTGGCCAGAAATTGGCACGCTTCTTGTTGATTCGTTAAATTACGCTTATTTTCATGGAGAATTATCTAACACGCAGAAACAAGCAGTAATAACTTTAATAGAGAAAAAGGACAAAGATAGGAGATCTATTAAAAATTGGAGACCGATATCTCTCGTTAATCTAGATGTTAAAATTGGATCAAAAGCCATTGCTAAAAGGCTTGAGGACGTGTTACCACATATAATTCACTACGATCAGAATGCTTTCGTTAAGGGAAGGACCATTTTCGACGCTGTTCGCACAATAAGCGATGTTATGGACTTTACAAAACAAAGAGGCTACCACGGTATTATGACGGCTATTGACTTTGAAAAAGCCTTTGATTCGGTTAATTGGAATTTTCTCCTTAAATCTCTGGAAACTTTCGGTTTTGGTGAATCCTTCATAGCATGGATAACAATGTTTTATAAGAACATATCGAGTTGTGTAACAAATAACGGATTTTCGACTCCTTTTTTTAATCTCAAACGGGGTGTCCGCCAGGGCGACCCACTATCACCATCGCTTTTTATAATAGTACTTGAATTACTCGCAATCTCTGTCCGCCACAACGATCAAATTAGAGGCATTATGGTAGATGGAAACGAACTGAAACTAGTCATATTTGCAGATGACATGACATCATTTGTTCGTGATAAACAATCACACCTTGCTCTATTTAACACAATTAAGTTATTTAGCACTTATTCTGGCCTTTGCATAAATCATGATAAAACAGAAATTCTCCTGCTTGGAAACATGGAAATGAAAAGTTCGGACCTAGGTGTAAAGGAAATAAGCAAGGTTATTAAAATCCTTGGCGTTCATTTTACTCATAATTATTCGCTTTTCTGGAAAATGAATTTTGAAACCATTGAGAAATCTTTAAGAGAATCTTTAAAAGGCTGGAGTTGGAGAGGTCTCACATTGTTTGGAAAAATTCAAGTAATCAAGTCATTCGCTATACCGAAGATTTTATACCGGGCTTCTCTAATCTCAACCAAAAAAGATTTCATTAAAAGAATCAATAAATTATTATACTCGTTTATTTGGAAAGGAAAGGACAAAACCAAGCGTACGGCACTTATAAACCCCTATGATGAAGGAGGTTTGAAAATGCCTGATGTAGAGTCCATGATTAGCGCGCAAAGAGTACTTTGTATTAAGAAATACTTGAGTTCCAACCCAGCTGGTTGGAAGTTTTTTCTGGACTTCTACCTTAAAAGGGTCGGAGGCAAATTCTTGTTCCACTGCAATTTTGATTATACAAAATTACCAGTAGATCTCCCAGATTTTTACAAAGAATGCCTCCTGGTCTGGACCTCTCAAAATGAGTTTAACCCTTCCTCGCTTTCAGAGATAACAAATCAAGTCTTATGGAACAACAAGTTTATATGTATTGAGTCTAGATCAGTTTACAATAAAAAGCTACTTGAAGCCGGACTAGTTAAGATTGGCGACCTCTACGACGAAAGGGGCGAGTTCAAATTGGACAAGGAGCCATGGCGTTCATCTCTCTCGCCAGTCGATCACTTTTTTATCTTCCGTCACTTTAACGCTCTACCTCAAGATTGGCGCGGGCAACTAAAAAGGAATAAGATCTTTATCTTCGCAAACACACGAAGGCAATCTCCAAGCGAGTTTTATTTTCGCTTAGAAGGAAAGAAACACACCCTTGACAATCTGCATTCAAAATCGTTGTATCAAAGTTTTGTGACTAAGTTATCCAGCAAGCCGACTGCTATGAAGAAATATGATAAACTTTTTAACACAGACACCTTTCGCCTTGACTGGGAGAAGATCTACCTACTGCCTTTTAAGACAACTCTTTACACAAAACTACGAGAATTCCAATATAAATTACTCAACAGAATAATATATACAAACGATATGCTTTTCAAATTTAGGAAAACCGACTCTCCTTTGTGTTATTTCTGCGAAACTGAGCCTGAAACTTTAGAACACTTCTTTTTCTACTGCTCAAAAGTGCGTGCTTTCTGGGAAGAGGTAAACCTCTTGTCAAACTCTCAGGGCATGATATGTAGGTCGTTTGATATTAGAGATATTCTATTTGGGGTGCTTGACATAGTCAGTAATGAAATTCTACTAAATTATATTGTCCTAGAAAGCAAACACTTTATCTATCGCACAAAACTAAATAAGACTTCCCTCTCACTTACATTGTTAATCGAAAAAATAAGAAAAACATTTCAAATCGAACGTCATATAGCTAAAAAAAATAACAAATTACAGCTTCATTATAATAAATGGAATCCTTTTCTTCATCTAGTAGACCAGTAGCTCTCTGAAACCTTGTAATTATTTAGTCAGGATTTCTTTTGTCAGCATATTTGTAATGTAGTGTAATGTAGTGTCGTGTAGTGTAACACCTGTGCATGTAAAATTAAGAGAAAAAACAAATAAAATACAAAAAAAAAAAAAACTTATCCAGATTCATGGTCTACTGGGCTTATAAGTCCAATCTTCAAATCAGGGAATAAATCTGATCCCTCAAATTATAGAGGCATTTGTGTCACTAGTTGCTTAGGCAAATTATTTTCCGCTGTTTTAAATAACCGATTACTTAACTACCTCCAAGACCACGATTTAATACATCCCTCTCAAATTGGTTTCCTCAAAGGCTCCCGAACATCTGATCACATCTTCTCGCTAAGAACACTTATTGACAAATATGTGACTCATGCAAACAAGGGAAAGTTATTCTGCTGCTTTATAGATTTTCAAAAAGCTTTCAATTCTATTTGGCATGATGGTTTGCTACACAAATTATTATACAAAAACATAGGCGGACAATTTTATCATTTAATTTCTGATATGTATTTAAAGACTAAATGCGCTGTCAAAAACGGCAACAAGAGAAGTTCCTTCTTCGATTACAACAGAGGAGTACGACAAGGGTGTATTCTTTCTCCTATATTGTTCAATTTATATCTAGATGAATTTCCACGCTTGCTAGAATCTTCAAGTGACACAGATTCAATTACTTTACCAAACGGACTCCCTCTTAACTGTTTATTTTATGCAGATGATCTAATCTTAATATCAAGAAGTGCCGCTGGTCTTCAAAAGCAACTGAATATCCTCCACAGTTATAGCGAGAAATGGTTACTAAAAATTAATCTTAAAAAGACAAAAACATTAATTTTTCAAAAACAAAATCGCAAATCAACACGTGATAAGTTCTCTTTCTTTTTAAACAACATTCCAATTGACAAGGCCTCACAGTACAATTATCTTGGCATTATTTTCAACACAAATGGTAGTTTTACGGGGGGTGACAACTCTAACAAACGCTGTTTGAGCAATACTAGGTCTTAACCTAAGTCGTCCCGGAAATTTGGAACATCGTCCCGAATTTTTGGGATACATTCCCGGAAAATTTTAGAATTCCCCGCATTGTCCCGGAATTATCGTGTGTTTCCCGGAAAAAATTGCCAAGTGTCCCGATTCCCGGAAAAATCTCCAGATTCCCGGAACAATTTTAGCTATGTCCCGAAACAGCGTTTGTTAGAGTTGCCACCCCCCGTGTAGTTTTGCTAATTCCAAAAAAGGTTTGGTTGAGAAAGCCAGAAGATCAATATTTGCTACTAAACGTTATCTTGACTTTAATAAATTGCCAATCAATACGTGTAATAAACTCTTTGATACTTTATTCCTTCCCATTCTTTTATACGGTTCTGAAATTTGGGGAGCTTATGATAATATGAACTTCAAAAAATGGGAAAATGACCCGGTAGAAAGACAACATACACAATTTTACAAACACTTTCTTGGCCTCAATAGAAGAGCACCTAATGTGGTAGCTCGTAATGAAACTGGACGTCTTCCCTTAAAGTTGAATATCTTATTAAGAATAATTAAATTTTGGATACACCTTGAATCTCTTCCAGAAAACAGTATTGCCAAACAATGCTTAATCATTTCCAATCAATTGGCAAATGAAACAAAATCTTCTTTCATGTTAACGGTTAATGAAATTATTCATAATTATATAGACGTTCAAAAACAATCGCATAACAAAACAATCCAAAATAATATTATGCCCACAATTAAAAATAATTTACAAAAAATAAAATCCCAAATCTCAAACCATTTAAAAAGACACCAACTGGAGTTAATCCGCTCTAATAAAAAGTTATGTTTCTACTCTATATTTAAAACAGATATAAGCAAATCTGATTATTTAGAACAAATAAAGAACCTAAAGCATAGACGAGCTGTAGCTAAACTACGGTCAGGCAATCACAGTCTTAGAATCGAGTCTGGACGTCACTGTGTACCTAAATTACCGGAATCTCTTAGGATTTGTCAACACTGCCGCTCTAACCAAATCCAGAACGAGAACCATTTCTTATTCCATTGTGATCGTTATAACACTATTAGACAACAAATAACAAATGACATTGTACTTAAATATCCGTCATTTGATCTTTTGAACGATACTGATAAAACTATATTCCTATTTAATAATGTTGATTCCTTCATTTGTAAGAAACTAGGTTATTTTGTATACGAAGCATTACATATAAGAGAAACTTGTAATCTTATCTAGTCTAATGTGATTACTATTATTGTAATTTTACATACTTGTTATTAGAATAATTTCGTATATTGTTATTTTAGGTAATACCATCTGTACATGGGAATACCAATAAATTTGTTGACATGTTGAACTACGAACATCACTAATGTTCTTACTTGCCTTCCTTTCTGTAAAGCAATTGTGATCCTTATTTGATCCTGTACATATCATTTTGGAGGGAATTACATGCCAAAAACAGCTGAAATTGCTGGGAACATATTGATTCAAACTGCACTTCAAAATATGCGCGCCCGAAAAAACGACTATTTGGAGTGGTAATCCGCTGGTCAAAAGGAGTCATTTTACCACATTTTCCAAAGCATCATGGGACAGAATCAATATGGCGGACCAAAGTGCTGCTGTATTCAATTTTGAGAAGAGAGAAACGCAGGCTTTCACTCATTTTATACACTTTTTTAAGCTAGAAAATATTGAGAAATCATTTAAAGATGACCGTGGTTATTCCAATCAAATCAAATTCTTGTAAAGATGGAAGGCTTGGTGTTTCATTGGGAAGAAAACGATCATTGACCAAGAATCCATGAAGAAATTATGATACCCCAAGAACTGTTGCGGCATATTCGTCTTCTTTTAGAGAAATGTTCAGGCTGCAGCTTTCCAACAGGTAAAGTGAAATCTTTGCACCTTGAATTACAAATGCTATGAAACCTATTGACACTGAAAACGATGTTTTTTACCTATTCAATGGAAATCAAAGATTAGGATGTGGAGTTTCTTGGTGGTTTCTTGCGAACTGTACAAGATAAGACACTCGCATGCGCACAAGAGTAATACTTCAAATCCGAATTGGTGAAAGCAATTAAAGTTCCTCCATTTAATTCACATGATATTGAAGATATAAAACTTCAAAATCGAATATCTTTCTGTGTTTAATTTTCAGGATGAAGGCAGCCTCAAGAGAGAAATTTATTTTTATAAAGTTCTTCTTTTTTGCCACTAATACCAATGTAACACTCTTAGATTTGAAGAGACTGAATGTGTCTTTGTACACAGCGTTTTATGGTTGTCTTTTGTCATTCCATTTTTCAAATATAATAAAAGTTATCCACAACAGCAAAAGCATATATATATTTTTAATAGAATATAGACAGAGTTTATTGATTCAAACTTGTGAACATAGAATTTAAGTAGAACTAAGAATGAACTTCTATTTACTCTTTTCCTCCAGTTGATAAGAATATATAGTACATCTATTTTAGATGAAAACCTATAACGCATTGATTAAATAGACATAAAACTGTTATCTAGTGGAATTTAATCAGAAGCATTTTGTATTTTAGTTAAAAACAAACTCAAAGTGGCACCTGGTAAACAGAAAAAAAAATATTATTTGTTTTTTTAGAGTGATTTTATTAACTTGTGAAATAATATTACTCCAGGCCAAGATATAACTCACCTGTTTATTGTCTTATATCTTATCATAATTTTCATGACCCGTGGTTCGTTGATAATCATAATCATTTAGAACATACATGTACATGGTGTCATGTCTAAAAGCATACTTTCATGGAAAATTCATGACCTGTGAAATTCAATACTCAAGAAGATCACATTCTTTTCATGGGTCATGAAATTTCAACTTTACATTTCATGGAAATTTCATGACCTAACTTTGGTGTGTTCCAAGTTTTTCATGGCCATGGATTTTTTTCATGGTTTGTGAAATTTATCTCTTCAGATTTCATGGAAATTTCACGCCCCATGAAATTTTTCATGGCCATAGAATGTTTCTTCATGGCCATGATTTTTTTTTCATGGGTCATCTATTATATCAATTCAAATTTTATGGAAAATTCATGGGCTTGAAGAAGACCATGAAAATGAAAATCTCTATTTTCATGACCATGAAAAATGGGTTCATGGGTATTTCACGATTTTTTAATGGATTTTTCATCAAACTGTGATTGGTAGTGAGCTTGCAGGCAATAAAAGCTTTGCATTTGCAAATATTTATTCAAATTATATTAATTCTTTGTTGCAACCACAGACCAGTTGGCATGCGGAACATATATTAACATTTTGCTTTCAGGGTGTAACATTTTTTGGCATTCCATGCTCTGTAATTTAGATCCGAACTTTAATTTGGATTTCTATTGTTGCTGAGCAACTTGAATGAATTTGCTAAAGATGTCGCGGGCAGAATGATTTTACTAACAACAACTGGATTTTCAGTTTGTTTTAATGATCCCACTTTAACTATTGTGATAAATTGAAAGCAGATACTTTTTCGGACATGGGATACTATGAAAATTTCTTGTCTTTTTTCCTCCTGGAATTCTTTGGAAATGAAAGCCCCTGACAAATCTTTTAACGTGCTCAAAACTTTCCAAGGAGGCGCTAGGCACAACCATCAACCAAAATCTTGTGTCATGATTGGCTAATTATGACTTTTAAAAGGTCTGTTGGGTGGCTACAGCAATTGTAGTTGCATTGTAATAATATACCATATAAAATTCCACTTATAAGCCCCTCCAGTTATGGGGTTTTCTTCCTGGAAACAAAAGAATACATCCAAAACCATATTATGCAGTTGTATATAACCGGAATTTTATGGTATGTGAAAACAGAACATGGATATGTTGTGGTTCAGTTTTATCCTTGGTTTAAATTTTATTTTTCTTTGTTTTTGGTATGGTAATGTATGATAATGAGTTTACAACAAAGGAATATAAAATTTGAACCAGGGATACAACTGAACCACAACAGATACATTGGAAGTTCAAAGCAGGTTTTTTCAAGGGTGAATGTTTTTCTTTTCCAGAATTATTATTTACTCATTTTTTGCATATGCATATGTCCCTGGATGGGGAAATTTGATTACCAACTATGACCTTGAGGCAGGCTGTTAAACACCAATTTCCCTGGTCACCTGGGAGAGGGTTTCACAGAGACTTAATTTAGATACACGTACAAATAACAGTGAGGGATGGTAACTGATAAATTCAAGTCATCGAGAAGTTCCACTGTACTTCACAGTTGATAGTCCTCAGTCAGTCTAGTGACTGGTTGTTATAAAGATCTTGCATGTCATTATTAACAATGATCAGCATTCATGCTAAGTTTGCATAACCAGCTTAGGTTAAGGTGAAATGCATGTTAGTCAATGCTTTATTTTGAAATAAATTGCAATTAAAATTGCAATGCCCATTTTGTTCATCATGAACTTATTTACGATTCATTCCGTATATTACATCTTATTACACCAATTTCCCTGGTCACCTGGGAGAGGGTTTCACAGAGACTTAATTTAGATACACGTACAAATAACAGTGAGGGATGGTAACTGATAAATTCAAGTCATCGAGAAGTTCCACTGTACTTCACAGTAATGATAGTCCTCAGTCAGTCTAGTGACTGGTTGTTATAAAGATCTTGCATGTCATTATTAACAATGATCAGCATTCATGCTAAGTTTGCATAACCAGCTTAGGTTAAGGTGAAATGCATGTTAGTCAATGCTTTATTTTTAAATAAATTGCAATGCCCATTTTGTTCATCATGAACTTATTTACGATTCATTCCGTATATTACATCTTATTTAATCTTAGTTACAAGGATTACTTACCAACATATTTTACTGTTCTCTATTTCAGATGTTTTCCAAACTTGACACAAGACTTGATTCTAGTGTTTCTGCAGAAATAACCTGGAATGATCTTATGTCTCCAGGGACACAAATAGTAATGACAACAATCAAACATGGGCGTGGTGTATTTGGCAAGCTAAGTGCTAAAAAGGTTACTACAAGGCAATCCCAGTGGCTGTGAAAGTATTAGTAATCTTTCTTCATCGTGGGAAAGGTCATGTTGCAACTGTGCTAAGCATTAGAATATTTACCTGCAAAACATCTAGTACTCAATCAAGACATAAAAGGCAACAATATTCTTTGGACTATGGTGAACAACAACTACAGTCTATCATCCTATGCTCATTGATTCGGTCTAGTTATGCCTGTTGTCTGTGGTAAAATCAGAAAACTATTTTCTTGAAGAACAAAGGATATGCTTGGAAAAAGATCCAAAGTTAAGATTCCCAATTCCTTATCTTAAAAGACATTTCTACCTTTTTCTAAATTGAGCCGAATCCCTGCATTGTCTTTATAATGATATGATCATTTCAAGCCATTCTCAGTCATGACTGGCATTTTTTGTTTGTTGTTGTAGCATTCACTATTGGGTTTTCAAAATGTGGTCATTTTTGGGAAGCCCACTGCCAAGATGTAGTCATCTTTAGGCAGTCAGTGGTTACTATAACAACCGAAATATGTCAGTCATTACTGAAAATGGCTTGAAATGATCATATTGTTCAATTAAGACAATGCAGGGATTCGGTTCAATTTTGAAAAAGGTATAAATTTCTTTTCAATAGGCAGGCGGTACATGTACTAGTCAAGGAAAGAGCATCAAGTCATACCAAATTTCTCTGTAGCTGTTAAAATTCATGGATTCGTTGCTTAATGGTGGATAATATTGAGAAATGCTTGTATGTAGTACTCAGTTTTATCTTGATTTACCTATCCATAATAGTGACTGTAAAATCTCATTTTTCCACTTGTCACTAATTGTTGATATAGTTAAAAATTATACAAGATTTGACTACTGGGCCTTTGCCCAGTAGATTGGTTTGTTTCCTTTAGTAAATTAAGACAGGGGGGACCAAGTGATAAAATACCTAGCTAGAAAGAGGTAGTGAGGGAGTTAAGTGTCTTGCCAAAGAATACAACAGAATTATTACCCCAGCAAGGACTCGAAACAGGAACGCTTGATAGTCAGACTCCAGCACACAAATCATTAGGCCACTGTGCCTCCCACATTTGGTTACAAACAAAACAATAAGAATATTTCAGCGATGGTTGTACTCCAAATCATCCAGTAATAATAAGCTTGGTCAGGTTGACAGTACAAGCATACATGTAGCATTGACATAGACATCAGGTCAGAGAGCAAAATCAGTCATTTTCCTTAATACACCCTAACAATTATTGCTGCTCTGTTGTTTTTTTCCACATTGTGACATCATAAAACAGAATGAAACAGAACTTTCAAGCACTCCAAACACTTGTGTATCAATGTGACCAAGTGCTGCATGCAGAAAACCAAATTTGGTGTTATTATGCAGGAGACAATGTAATCTACCTCGTCTCATACTGCGTGACAAGGTGGGTATTCCATAGAAAACAAGGAAAAAATATCGCTCAATTAATCTTGTACTGTCGTGGGTAGTGTATACCTGATGGTTACAGTTAACCTGCAGAAATATCGCTCAATTAATCCTGTACTGTCGTGGGTAGTGTATACCTGATGGTTACAGTTAACTTGCAAAAATATCGCTCAATTAATCCTGTACTGTCGTGGGTAGTGTGTACCTGATGGTTACAGTTAACCTGCAGAAATATCGCTCAATTAATCCTGTACTGTGGTGGGTAGTGTATACCTGATGGTTACAGTTAACTTGCAAAAATATCGCTCAATTAATCCTGTACTGTCGTGGGTAGTGTATACCTGATGGGTACAGTAGCTTGCAAAAATATCGCTTAATCATTCCTGTACTGTCTTGGGTAGTGAATACCTGATGGTTACAGTTAACTTGCAGGAGCTCACCCCGCAATAAAGCCGAATAAAGAAATCCCGTTCTCAGAGATTGCAGTAGTAAAGAAAGGGTTGTCTGCCAAAGCTGCGAATAGACCGTCAATCTCTGAAGTAAAAACTCTGTTACGTACCGCCGGCTTGCTATAGTTTACTCTCGCTGCATTATTATGCTTCAGTGTAAAGACCCTGTAAATAATTTCGGGGACTATAATTTCGGCCATTTGAGGATTTAGCAATGAGAACATTTATCCAAGACTATTTTGGTTGATTGTATGGACAAATATCTGTTATTACTATTCTGTCTGTTACAATGTATTTGATGTGATTTGAAAAAAAAATAGCCGGCTGGAAGTATGTTTTGCCGTTCGATTATTTTTGTGTGATAGCACACGCACCTTTGTTTTGTCTTTGTCGGAAGACAGACTTTATTTAAAATTTGCGGTTACTTATATTTCACTGTTCTGTCATCATGGGTAGCTTGAATTTCTTTTCTGTGGGCGATTAAAGGAAGTCCTAGGGATTTCGGCTGACACCAAGAGATCATAAGGTGTCAGGCCTTGGCTTAAATAACTTAGCTGGCTGCACATTGAGTCTGCAGCCAGCTAATTTGCATAAAAATTTTTTGGAACTCAAAGCTCGTCATGCATTCAATCTTTGAGCAATATTTTTAGGGTTAATTCATTTCAAATTAACACATTTGCCCTTAAAGCAAACGAGAGTAAACTCAATGCCAAACGTGCTCATTTACATTATGAGTAAATATGGATGCAAATAAATAGTTTTGCACTATATTTGACTGCATTTGTACACAAAGACAAATTAATCGCAAATTAACACATTTGCCCTTGAAACAAATGAGAGTAAACTCAATGCCAAACAAAGACAAGATCCCTTTACCCGTGTCGCAGCTAGTGGCACGGAATTGCGGAAGCGTTCAATTCAATTTTCAATTCTTTTTGAGGGAGAGAAGTTCTTTGCAGGCTGGTTACAAAGCTAATTTTGCTACATTTAACAGAGTAATCTATAATCAATAATTCTTCTTTGCTATGTTCGCTTGTTCGAAAATTCACCAAAATCAACAGACACTTATTGTTTGCTTGCTCTTTCAATGTGATTTCATTCTCATCCGTCCACAAACATACGCAATCTGGAAACGAAACACTATTTCTTTTTGAAATAGCTCCTTGTTGGCCATGAACCATCTGCTGAGGTACCTTTGTAAATCTTTCCTTGTTCTTCGTTTCGACAACAAAACGTCAGGAACCAGACATCAACGTCGAAGAAATAAACGTGAATAATATGACAGAGGGTCTGGATGGGGGTTACAAATGCCAGTTGTCAGCTACAAATATTGGCCATTTGTCAGTCGTCAGTAAAATTTTAGGATTTTTTGACAGTTGTCAGTTAATTGGCTACTAATTATTAACCGTATAGCTAACAATACTTTTTATGCAAAGTGCCTATTTCTTTCTGACAGAACGTATATATTTTATAAAATATATATAATGCCTTGCCCGTTTCTGTTATTGTTATGGTTGTCACCGGAGCGAGGCTTCTATTGCTCGGGGCAAACCACATTCGAGGGTCCTTCGATCGCCTCGATCTCAAGGCGTTGAAACGTTTCCATCTTCCAACTAACTCGTTCATTTAAATTGCCGTATTCAAGGTATGGACCCTTCGCTTTCAATTATCATAGTGTCTCACCATGCCACAGAAAATACAGCCAATCAGAATACAGGAAAGCCGTTGTATATTCGTCGGCATTAAACTCAACCTTTCCATCGTGCGCTGCGATATTCTTCCTGACGAAATTTAGCAAGCGTATTTTCTATGGCATGATATAAAATAGTTATGCAACACTTTCTCATGGTATACCACGGACACTTGCATTTTCTTGGTATAAAATTATGTCAAAAGTGATTGCCTCGAGAATTAAAAAAGTTCTGCCAGAGATTATTCACCACAACCAGACAGGATACGTTCAAGATCGCTTTATAGGTGAAACAGTTCGATCTATTTACGATATAATGGATTATACTGTTGAAGAAAACATTCCGGGCCTAATGATTTTTTATTGATTTTAAAAAAGCTTTCGATAGCGTGTTAAATAGCGTTAAATGTCTTGAATCCTTTAATTTTGGCCCGGACGTGATTCGCTGGGTTAAAACGTTTTATAACAACGTAAAGAGTTGCACCATAAATAATGGCACATCTTCAAAAAATTTTACGCTTGAGCGAGGTGTCAGGCAGTGGGACCCCCTCTCTCCTTACCTTTTTATATTGGTAGTAGAAACTCTAGCAATCGCCATTCGTCAAAACAAAGATATTAAAGGAATTACAATCGAGAACGAGGAAACAAAGCTTTTACAGTACGCAGATGATACAACTGCAGTGCTGTCCAATGTCAACTCGGCTAGAAAGCTGTTTGAATTATTGGAGCTGTTTAAAGAGAACAATAGGGGGTCACGTGACCAGGACTTAAGACACCACGGAGTGAAAGCTAGGGTTATACTTAACCCATAATAGTGTCTGGATTACGGTTGCAAGCCAAAGGCTTATGGGTTAGGGTTAGGGATGAGTTGTTGGGGTTAGGGTTAGATTTAGGCTTGAGGGGGCAGTTTGGGCCTGGGCTAGTCACGTGACAAGCACTCCTGCCAAACTGGATCACATTAGATGAAGTCAGTGTAGCCTTGTGACTGTGATGGGCCTAAATAACGTTTCTGGTCAAACTACAATTTCAATTTATTTACTCCTGTTGTTTCAGTTTTGTGCTGTGGTCTGATGATAATGGTTTGAGGGCTACTGCCACCCACCCTCCCCCCCCCCCCCCCTAACTTCTAGCTATGTGCTCAAGTTGACACAAACATTGCAGAGGGACTAGTATTGATGAGCCTTGCATTTTGGAAGAGTTTCTGAATTCGAAAGATGAATTTACTGATAAAGAGTATTTTTGGTTAAAGAGATGTCAGGACTTGAAATTAACTGTACAAAAACCGAAGGCATGTGGATCGGATTATCCAAAGAAAACAAAGCAAAACCATTCGGAATTAAATGGCCAAATATACCGATAAAAGCCTTGGGAGTATACTTTACTTATGATCAAAAATTGCTTAAAGAAAAGAACTTCATTGAAAGACTAGACAGTATCAAAAAACTAATCAATATTTGGTCCTCAAGAGGTTTATCCATCTATGGTAAAGTGACAATAATCAAATCGT
This sequence comes from Meandrina meandrites, assembly GCA_963693305.1. Classification (NCBI taxonomy): domain Eukaryota; kingdom Metazoa; phylum Cnidaria; class Anthozoa; order Scleractinia; family Meandrinidae; genus Meandrina; species Meandrina meandrites. The sequence continues at coordinate 28,716,514 of OY855903.1, forward strand.
TTCTAATCCCAAAATTTGTTTATGCATGCTCACTTTTGCCTACACCTAAAGAACTGGTGAAACAATTAAATCAATTATTATTCAAATTCTTATGGAAAGGAACAGACAAAGTAACGCGACTGTCTACGATTAATGAATATGAGGAAGGTGGTTTAAGACGGAATCCGCCAGGACTTCGAGTAGTTGTTAGACAAAATTATGTACCAAAATTATTTACACCTTATTGCAAGCTTTTGTGTTACTGCTTCAAATATCTTATCAAAAGAAATCTTTTCTAACAACACCAAACATCGAAAACCAATCTCGAAGTTCCGCTGAATTCCACTCAATCGCTTAAAAGACGCGAACTTTTGCCTATAGTTTGTGAACATTAAATTTCATTTTCTCAGGCTCTGATAAGAAATTGTTGCGTACAGCAGCGTACAGCAAGCTTTGAACTAAAAAAAGCCTCGAACAGTTTCTCGCTGAGCGAATAGTGTTCGAAAAGAAATATCAAAGTCTATTTGTTATGAATGGGACAAAATGCAGCTAAAAAATTCGGATTTAGAAGCAAAAGCACAAAGCGAAGATACAAGGAGAGCAACTTCTTATCTTACGAGAAACGAAACACGACAAAACATCACTTCATTTTGTGTTTCTCGGGCCGAGCTAAATTAGCTGAAGCACTGAGGGGATTTTTCGCCGAGGCTCAATTGGAAAATGTAAGTTCGTATATTATTATTATCCATTCATTTTCAGAGGCATAGCAGCTCTTTTTAACTACACCTAAACAATACATGGGCCTCAGTGAAGCATAGCACAAAATTTTCAACGCGAAGTGTATTAAGTTTATTGAACATGCAAAGCTCATTAAATGTGTTAGTTTATATCTGGATGTTATTTGGCCTTGTATATTGATAATAATGATAATTAAATGACTTTTTGAGGGAATATTGTTTATTTGCGCCCGCGTAGTGTCATTTGCGGCCCTTGCGCTTCGCGCTCGGGCCGCAAATGACACTACGCGGGCGCAAATAAACAATATTCCCTCAAAAAGTCATTTTATTGTCCTATTCACTCCCCCCCTATATATGAGATTTTAAGATTTTCTGCTCTTATTCTTTTGCATCTGTGGGTGATTGTTCGGGTCATAAGAGAGCGCAGTAAAGTAAAACCAAAGTAATAAAATTATATTAAAGCCAATCACTTTTGACACTCAATAGAAAACTGCTCTAAAAGTGTTTCTTTGATTTGTTATTATATATTTTAAACAGGAAACAATGTCATTTATGTGGCATGTGCCCTAGGGATGGGCGCCTTGTAATTTCGACGATAATTTCTTCATCGTTATCACAATTCGACAGGTTGACTGATTTATTGGAAACGTTTCTCAACCATTTCCCGTAGGATTTGTTTCCCGTTATTTTTTTTAATATACTCTCTTTGAACTCTTCTTTTTTTTCATGAGGAATAGACTGTCCACAGCCTCTCTTCCGTTTTGCGCTGGTGTCCAGTTCTCTCGCCGTTCTCACCCCGCGCGCATCAATGGAAAAAAAAAAAACGACAAAATTGAGGACTGTGACGTCAATTGTAATACGAGAATTCATGAGAATCAACACTTGCAGCTTACAAAGCTTCAATTATCAAGGCGCGCATAAGAGCTTCAAAAGCGGCCATGAGGCGTTCAAGGGCGTTCAAGAATTAATGTACAATGCAGATGAGATGCAGATGGCATGGGGACTCCCTGGTATACCAGCGTACTGTACAAAAGACTTGTGTACATGTCACGTGCACTGACCTCTCCACTCGTAGCTCCATTGTGTCTCAAACAAATTCGCATCTAAATTGCGAAGAAAACGTATAAAAACCAATGTCCGAGAGGTTAAAAAAACAAGCTTTTATCGTGTTACCTTGATCCTAAGGGTTAAAATATTAATAAGATTTACAGCTTTCCCTTTCCGAGTTGCTTGCAAACGATGAAAGCGGAGATTGCAGAGAAAGAAAGCATGAGATCAAGTTGTTCCCAGGCCAACTCGAAAGCGACAACTTGGATGTTGGAAGCGACAACTTGGAAGCGACAACTCGGAAGCGACAACTTGGAAGCGACAACTTGGAAGCGACAACTCAGAAGCGACAACTTGGAAGCGACAACTCGGAAGCGACAACTTGGAAGCGACAACTTGGAAGCGACAACTCGGAAGCGACAACTTGGAAGCGACAACTTAGAAGCGACAACTTGGAAGCGACAACTTGGAAGCGACAACTCGGAAGCGACAACTTGGAAGCGACAACTTAGAAGCGACAACTCGGAAGCGACAATTTGGAAGCGACAACTCGGAACTTGGAAGCGACAACTTAGAAGCGACAACTCGGAAGCGACAATTTGGAAGCGACAACTCGGAATTTGGAAGCGACAACTCGGAAGCAAATATTCCGGGGGCAGTCGCGTCGGAGAGAAAAATTCAATCGCTACTGGCAAAGTCTGACTTATCTCTTAGCGTTCTTAGAGATTTGTTAAGTCAACCTTGACCTCGGCGCTACGCGCCTCGTTGGCTATCTTTCATCTCGTATCCAACAAGCGCGAGTGGAATAATTGTTAAATATACCACTCAAAAGCGTTGCATAACTAGTATATAAGGTGTATAGGGTATGTGCGGCCCTAAAAGTAAATTGTGTACACTTTTACAATTTGACGGGAGTAACGAAAGGGAATATTGCTCTACAGTGAATCAATGTCAAAATGTTAACATATCTTGCCCGTTTACGCGCTCGTTCAAAGGTTATTTCCATATTTCGAAGTTACTTTACATCGCGTAATTTACGCGTGATAATTTCGCCATCCCATTTTTGTCGTTATTTGGCGCGAACGTTACTACAACTAGCAGAAGTCTTTGCGCGTTGACGTATTAATGCAAACGGCCTATTGCCAGTTTCAGTTAAAGTTTTGGCCATTTGTCAGATTGTCAGTTCACCCCATCTAGACCCTCCTGGCAGGCTGAATTCATAATCATGGCAGATGACAGGTTGAATTCATAATGATGTAAAACAAGCTGACATAAACAGTTAACTTCCTCAGAAATTAGAATGAAGAGCATCTGCGACGCAATGCACTTCTCGAAGTGGAATATTACCTGTTTCCACTGGTAATTACGACCCAACACTATAGGCGGTTGCCATCTTCCAGGTAACTTGAACTATATTTTGTTTAAATTTTTATTTAAGATAAGGGTTTAGTTTCAGTCTAATAATTATAAGAAAACTAGACAAACATGACTAGGCTGGCTAAGCACAGTACCGGCGAAGCAATTTTGTCCACATACGCATGCAGAACACGACAACTATCAGAAGTATCTCACTAGCACAGATAAACGGTTCCAGCTCCGTCCGACCAGTACAAATAAGGTCCTTTCACTTTTGAATAAACTAGACAAGTCAAAGGCAACTGGCCTTGACAAGATACCTACTAGACTAATTGGAGACTGCACGGATCTCATCTGCATTCCTATTCGTGATAATCAATAAGCCTAGGTATATTTCCTGATGATTGGAAATACGCGAGGGTCGCCCCACTTTTTAAACAAGGCGATCGAAACGACCTTAACAACTATCGACCAATTTCTGTGATCTCCATTGTGGCCAAGGTATTTGAAAGAGTTATTTATAACCAACTGTATGCTTATTTAGAAGAGCACGATATCATTTGTAAACATCAATCGAGTTTTCGTGCCATTTACTCAACTGCATCGGCTCTCCTCGAGGCCACAGACATCTGGGCCATAACATTGATTGTGAGAAGATTAATGCTGTTGTTTTCCTAGATCTAAAAAAGGCCTTCGATACAGTTGAACATGAGATCCTTTTTGTCTAAATTAAGTCATTACGGCATATATGGTAATTCGCACCAATGGTTTAGGTCATATTTGGAAGCTGAAACGCACACAAATGTGCTCCATCAATGGTACGCTCTCTAGTAGTTGTTCATTATGTTGTGGTGTCACCCAGAGAACGATTTTAGGGCCACTACTATTCCTATTATACATAAACGATCTTCCGAATTGTCTCTCAAATTGCGAGCCAAGGATGTACGCGGACGACACCCACCTTACATACGCGAGTTGCAATACACACAATATTCAGGTTCTGGTGTTATTTTGGCCGGGCTGAAGACAATCGTTCGTTATACCGAGGACGTCGTTATATAGAGGTTCGTTAAATCGAGCTTCCACTGTACGTCTAAACCAAGATCTAGAAAATGTTCACAACTGGCTGAGAGCAAACAAACTTACTCTAAAAATGGCTAAAACCGAGTTTATACTTATTGGATCTAGGCAGATCCAGGCTTAGTAATCTTACAGGTTTCCCGAAAATTGCAATCAATGATTTTCAAGTCAGCCAAGTCACTTCTGTAAAATCACTTGGAGTGATCATCGACGACAAACTTTATTGGAGTGGTCACATTGAGAAATTAACAAAGAAAATTGCTTCTGGGATTGGGGCCTTAAAACGAGTATAAGGCACCTTCTCCCTCAAGCAATCTTGCATCCAATATATAGAGCTATAATACAGCCGCATTTCGACTACCGCTGTATTACTGTTTGGGGAAACTGTGGAGTTACTTTGCAAAACAAGCTACAAAAGCTACAAAATAGAGCAGCGTGTTTTGACCTTTTCAAATGAAGACGCGCACGCTGGTGATTTATTCAACATTCTAGGATGGATCATGATCTAGCTCGCCAGCCACGATGGTTTATAGCTCTCTGCACGGGTTGGCTCCAGACTATCTATCTTCTAAATTTGAAAAACGTGAAACCGCGTATAGCCTTAGGGACTCTGAGAACAAACTCAATGTTCCATTACCGGGCACTAACTATTACAAAAATAGCTTTACCTATGGTAAGACAAGCAGAATCCCTAGGGCAATTTAAAGGTTTACTAAAACAAGTACTTTAAGGCACGGCATTCGTGGAAAGCAGCTTTTAAGCGTAGCATTAGGATTTTAGTATTAATATGAACGGATTATTGTTGTATTTCAGCTGATGATTTGACCGCGTTAAAATAAAGATTATCTATCTATGCAAAGAAGAGAAGCTCTGGCTAAGTGCAGACCTAGGGCCAATTCGCACTAGCGGAAAAAAATTGTAACAATTGGTAGATTTCATCACTTTTGTGTCACTTGTAACAGAAAACAAGTGCGAATACGTTTTTTGAAACCTAGAACTTGTCCAACAATTCAGGAAAACGAAAAGAAGCAGTTGTCTTATGATTGGTCCGCGTTGCACGCGCGATACATTTTGTCAAACAGTCGCAAAAACAAGTGCGAACGACTTGTTGGACAAGTGCAAATTTTTGTCAACACGGACAAATCTTCAAAGGGGCCGATGTCCTGCCTCAAGGCAGGACAAGTCATGACAAGTCGCATTCCAAGCCCCTCGTAATGCCAGATAACAATACGTTGTTGATTGGCTATTGTGTTTGGTCTGGATTGTACTAAAAAACAACACGCGAAATTTTTCCGCGATAGGCGGCAAAACATGTTTGTGTGCCGAGGTGAGTTCGTGGAAGGATGGTAATACCGGGGTTGGAACAAATGAATGCGGAGGGAACCAGTTTGTACCGATAAATGGAGGGGAAAAGAAATAGTTTACTTGCGACATTATCCCCGCTCGAGCACAAAAACATCACAACACGCGCACTTCAAATGCAAATCGTTTTAAAATTTTTCACCACGTGGACCTGCCTGATTATTTGATGTTTGCACAAGACGACCGTGCCGAGATATGTACCAGGATGACAGAAGCACGTGCAGAGCTATTGTAATAATAATTACACCTTTTGTTTTCTTCAAAATGTCCCTGACTTGTCGCGACAATTTTTTTGTTGTCAAAAATGTCATGACATTTAAAACTTGTCCGCTAGTGCGAATTGGCCCTTATAGAATACTTCATGGAAAGTGCGCGCGTACGGTGTTTACGCACGAGTTGGTGAAGTATCAGAAATCGAACGAGTGAGCGCAGCAAACATCATACAAAGCACTTTCCATGTGGTTTTGTGTTTATTATATACGTGCTAAGATTGAACGCTCTATTTAAATGAACAATTCAGTCGAGGATACATGAACAGTCCAAGCAAGATATTTTCGTAAACAGCGTAAAGCACTTCAAAATCTTTGTCGGTCAACTGCACATCCGGCAGCTTTACATTTGCTTCCAGCTTTACGAGGTCCTTTACATTTGCGTTCTTTTTTCGGTTCTTTTTGTTTTGATTGTTTAAGTGAACTAAAGCTGTGTAACGGGGCGATGTCTTAAGTCAAAACAAAATTGCTAATCATGACTTACCGCAATAAAGCACAAAGGAAGAACCAGCCCACCCGTCTTTATTAGAGCACTAGAATATTGTTTCTGTTAAATTGAAGGAAACAAATTATGAACCAGAAAAAAAATTCGAACGTTATACAAATAGTGAGTTTTGCAATGAATATCAACAGTCTGTCGATTTTTTAAAAATCGACAGACTGTTGATATAGTTTAGCATTAGTTTAATAATCATATCACGAAATTATTCGTAGCACGTACGCATCATTTTATTATAATTATTCTATTCAAGCGCCGCTAGCAAGACTTTGTTGCTGTAACAAGTTTTATTACTTAAATATGCATACTCTAAAATGTTCGGACTACGCTTTCTTCGAACGTATTCATTTTCGGACACCTTTTTTTGACAAAAAATTTAACCCTTTTTTGTTGTTTAAGTATTCAGCCTCATCGCTAAAAAGACATTGTTGTCTCTCTGCGATGAGCAGGTGACCGTGCAGCTGGTACATGCGGTAAAGGTAAAGTCTTTGAAACATCGAGCTGTCATTTTTTACTTTTTTTTTCCATGATTTGAAAACAGGCTACTCACAGCAGCAATAAACTGCTGAATGACGGTACTGAATTTATCATTATTAGCATTCAGAGAAGAATCGACGATAAAGGAAGTCGCTCTACGTGCGGAGAATAATGTGCAGGTTGAAAACATGTCTTGTTTACATGACAGCCAAAATCTATGCAAGTTGCGAGTCCCACATATTTAAATATTGGTCTACAAAGTGACGACGGCTTCGGATGTCTTTAAGGTCGCAGGTGACACATGGCCATGAATAAATTCATTACGCTAAATTTTGCTTTTCCTACATCTTTTTAAACGCATATATCTCGGCCGTTTTGGATACGATTGAGCTGAAATTTTCCATAGACATAAAAAAATGATATTTGCACGGCGTTCAACTGAACTGCGGGCAAAGGTCACGCTATTTTTCACACTTTTCGCGCTGTCTGTTGTGTTCGACTGGACGTCAGTTGCTGTGTTCACTTGATTCGCATATAATTGAAAATAGTTGAAAAGCATTATTTAGCAGATATCTAGATATTTGTTGTTTTGTTTCAGCTTTGCCACACAGAATCTTTAGAATGGAAGAATGGATACACAACGAGTCAAAACAAAACAAGTTCACTAATCAAGTTGTTTTCCCGGGGCTTTCCCGCAATTATTATTTTCTTGGATTTCTCGCAAGTTAGATTTGAATAACGTAATCTGACTGATGTGACTGATGTCGAATTCAAAACTGCTGGTAAGAAGTTAGTGTGAATAGCATAAAACTTATTTTGAACCGAAAAATGTATGTATTGAAACCGTGCGAAAACTAAATTACTGATTGAAAATGTGTCGTTCGCGAATCGCCGACTACACTCGAAAATTAATTCAAGAACGATGATTATTTTAGGTTGAAAAAAGTATTCATCTGCCTTCTTGTATCATGAGATTCTTAGTGAAATCTTGCTAAAAGGCGATAAAAACCATTCCGGAAAAGTTGTATATAAAAACAACGCAATGAAAGAAAATGAGTTAATTGATGAGTTTAGCTGTTGTTTACACAAGCGTTCAGATGAAATGTCCGGCAAACGGAGACAACCTACATACTTCGCAAAATATTTCTTTATGAATGGACTGAAATCAGTATCCCCGATTTCTAGTGGTAAGATTTTGTTTTTGTTCTTAATAAATAATTTTCTTGTCCTTATTTCCATTTAAAGACCTGGTTTGTCCATTTCCTGTGAACACCCCCCCCCCCCCCCCCCCAAGAGACTGCAAGTATGAATGGAACGGATATGCTCATCGTGTCCCTTAGGTGTAAATTAGGGATTTCGGTTTCCCAACAGACATCTTCTTTTGGTTTTAAGGACAGATTGTCAATGTTTTAATTCACTTAAAGTGACTGTGTTTTTAAATGTCCTGTTGTCTGTGTTTTTAAATGGTGGGGGTCTAAAAAAAGTTAAGCCACGCCCAGGTTGCCATCCTTTACGGGAAAAGTAAAACTCAAAACAGCAAATAGCAAAATCTCAAACCTTATGATTATAGAGCTGTTTCATTCCAAGATATATTTTTAATGTGAAAAGAAGTTCTCTTCAAACAAAGTTTCAGGCCTAACACTTCTCTGTTTTTAAGACACAGATAACTAAAAATGGCTTTGCGGTCCCGAAAAGTTTCTACGTTTTCACCTAGTATCAACCTTGCTGTATTGTGTGAAATGTTATCCTTTACGAGAGTAGAATAGTAGATCAAATTTTCCGACGAACATCCCCGTCCTTTTCATGTAACCATATAGAGATACTGTCGGGTCTTGTCCCAGGTTTTCCGCTTCTCTGACACAGTTTAAATAAATTGGACTGCATTTCAATGTTTAAGGCGATCTTCAGGGTAAATTGCAAGGTGTGTTCCTCAAAACGAGAAGGAAGTTTTTCTCTCACGATCATAAGAAGACTTGATTGATAAGTTTTTTTATTATCTCGAGTTTCAAGTGACTGCCAACTCATAATTGACTGATACTTAGTCTTGCCTACAGTCCAGCTCACAGAGCGCGAAGCGCGAGAGCGCCGGGGACTACTGCCAAACTGGAAACGAGAAGCAAACGACTTTAAGAAGGTCTAACCGATACTGTCCATTGGCTCATTCAATCATTCATTATCAAAAACAAATGAAAGTCCACATATGTACGCATCGATTGAAACACGAGTGCCAAGGGAGGTAATTATAGTAATTGCATTCCACGCTTTATGTCAGAAAAGAACAATGCGTTTTCAAAAAGAACGCATTTATTTATGAATTGTAATGCATTTACTCTAATTTTCTACTTCTAATCTTAATTCGGCGGCTTAGCTCGAAATTGATATGATACAAGCATGAAATTTGGCAAAAGGAAAGTGGCAACCAACACAAGTTTTTTCAGATATAGTGCCAAGCCCGAAAAACGCAAGTTTCCATGGAAACCGTTTTTTACTAAAGGAACATTGTCACGGGGATTTTTACGTTTTGCGGTGAGAATGTGGTAAGGATGAAATGAAATGCTTTTAAACGTACACCGAATACCCCCAGACAGTCAAGAGAAGGAAATCTATTGATTTCTCAAAGGAAGAACAAAAAATAGTCAGTTACGGGCGATTTTTTCACAAAACAAAGGAAAAACTTGAAAAAGTCAGTGACGTTTTCAAGTTGCAGCCATTCGCATCCTGGCGATCCGCAGGCAAACACACTTAATTATAGTCTCAGAAAACTGGCTGGGTAGTTTTTAGCGAAACTGAACCAGTATTTTTAGGTCTCCTGTGATCAGAAAGGCTTTTGGCTTTTCAAAGTTATCCTAAAAGTTTGTGACAGTGTCCCTTTAATTTAATGAAATTTCGTGAAATGTTTGTTTGTCCTGATTAATAGACAAATACAGTCAACTCTCGCTATAGCGGACACGCTCGGGACTTCGTTTAGTGTCCGTATTAACGAGAGTCTGTTATAGCAGGGTGTGAGAAAAAAGTGCCGTTAGTATACGTGAAATCTCTGACATAGACTATGATGACGAGCTTACCAATAGCGGTGAAAGTGCTAAGCAGACGTTGGGATTGGAGGATGAGGGTTTCCTGGAGTCCGGAAGGAAAAGACGCAAGCTGAAGTGAAAAAGCAAATTTTGTTGTACAGCTACCGAACAAATTGATGTGTGTTTCAGATAAATAACGAACAACAGACTGCAATTTTACGTAATTGTGTCATATGAGAACTTCATGGTGTCCGTTTTATTAAGAGTCAAAACTATAAAATTGTTCTTTTGGTACCACCAAAAGTGCCCGTAATTCTGCAATAGCAGCGAGAGTCCGTAATAGCGGGAGTCATTTCCAGTCAAACCTCTATGGCTTTCGCCGGGGATCTGAATTTTGTCCGTAATAGCGGGGTGTCCGCGAGGCGAAAGTTGACTGTACTATTATTTCTGGTAGTGATAACAAGTTGCACGTACAAAATTTAGAATGAAATGCTGTAATTTAGACTGTTCACAGCCCTTTATATTTTCGTATTTTTGTTCTGTTAGCGAACGGCGAAAGCTGTGATCGGGGATTGAATCGCGACAAGAGAAAATGGTTTTTCTCTCGATCGCGAGAGACCTGGGCTAGCGCAAAATGAAAGACGCGAGGAGGTAGAGGGCGGGGAAAGAAAAATCTTTTTCCATGCAATAATTCCTACTAAATTATTGGTAAAAGAAAGATGGTAAAACCATAACAATTGTAAGCCTAATTTGAAGCATTCGTATCTGTATTTTTGAAATAAAATCTACAATAAAAGGTGTACAAAAGTGCAAGATGAAGTACCTCGTGGGGGAGGGGTCTCGGCTGAAAAGTTCATGTGCTGTTTACTAGCTGAACATAGGAAATTGGCATTGGCACTATCTCAAGAATTGATTAGTATATGAATGCTTATAATCCTGCAAAGTTTGGTGCTTGTATCAAAAATCACACAATTCAGGAGCTAAGCCGCCGGACTATCTTTGATGTTTAAATCATTGAAACAAGGATATCTATTTTCAGAGCCGATTTATTACATGTTTAGACACAGGCAGCCCAACCTAACGATAGGAGCCACAGTACGCTACAAGTACTCAATTTATAAGGGTTTGTATGGAAACAATTACCGACAGCATCTCACTCGAAGCTTCATATCTTTCATGAAACTGGTTAAATCGCTACAGAAATTCCACCACTATAATCTCTGGTAATTTCCTTTTCATTTCGCCGTTCCTCGGGTTCCGAGTGCTGTACCGTAAGTGTAGAAAAATCCGCCAAAGTGCGACCATTGCTTTTTTTGGTATGCGTAATCGGTTGAACCACACACAAAGTGGCGTCAGGTTGACAAAATCGACCTCAGAAGGGGGGGGGGGGGGGGCATGGGAATATTATCACCAACGCCAAATTGCGCTGTGAGACCCATCGCGGTCGATTTTATACCGGAAATAGGACATCAGCGGCACGTGAAAATAGGCCATTTTCGTATTCTCGGTTTTGAACTGGAACTAGCGTGCAATGGAGGCTAATGCGGGGGAATATCATTAAAAACAGCTTCATCCCATTTGCATTAGAAAAGATTTACCCGCATTAGCCTCAATTGCAAGCTAGTTCCAGTTCGATACCGAGAATACGAAAATGGTCTATTGCCCCGACCGTTTTCTAAAAATATGTCACCCCTTTCTAAATCAAAAGCCCCGTGTACTCATTTGCCGATTAGCAACTAAAGGGCAGAGCAAGCCAAAATTGTCAAATTTATTAAAATCGGTCACAATGTATTGATCGCCGAGAAATCGGCAGTTGTAAAGTATGGGCATTTCCGTTGGGGTCCGCGAGGCCGGAGATAAGCTCCAAGTATGGTTCGAAGAGGTTGGTACTGATTTCCCATAGATCTCACAGCGTAATTTGGCGTTGGTGACAATATTCCCATGCCCCTCCCCTTCTGAGGTCGATTTTTATGTGGACTTTCACACGAAGTGTGAAAATCCACATATTGCGATCGTGCAGTTTTCCCGATTGGGACGGCACTTTCCGTGATAACTCGTCTCAGCCCTTTCGGAAGCTTTCGAGGGTGTTCGGAGAATCCGAAGTTTTGGAGCCAAGAGTCAATGTAAAATTGGCGAGACGTCACAAAGAAAGCATCACACAATTTCATTAATCGAAACCTAAAATTTGTCAAGTGCAGTACATCAACGAGCAGCGTCAAAGATGCCAGTGGTATACGTGCACATTAAAAGAAAAAAGTGGTGGCGGCTTTCATATTTGCACGGCGTTCGACTGAACTGCCGGGCAAAAGTCACGCTATTTTTCACACTTTTCGCGCTGTCTGTTGTGTTCCGGCGACTGGACGTTAGTTGCTGTGTTCGCTTGATTCGCATATAATTGAAAATCGTTGAAAAGCATTATTCAGAAGATATCTAGATATTTGTTGTTTTGTTTCAGCTTTGCCACACAGAATCTTTAGAATGGAAGAATGGATACACAACGAGTCAAAACAAAACAAGTTCACTAATCAAGTTGTTTTCCCGGGGCTTTCCCGCAATTATTATTTTCTTGGATTTCTCGCAAGTTAAATTTGAATAACGCAATCTGACTGATGTCGAATTCAAAACTGCTGGTAAGAAGTTAGTGTGAATAGCATAAAACTTATTTTGAACCGAAAAATGTATGTATTGAAACCGTGCGAAAACTAAATTACTGATTGAAAATGTGTCGTTCGGGAATTGCCGACTACACTCGAAAATTAATTCAAGAACGATGATAATTTTAGGTTGAAAAAAGTATTCATCTGCCTTCTTGTATCAAGAGATTATTAGTGAAATCTTGCTTAAAGGCGATAAAAACCATTCCGGAAAAGTTGTATATAAAAACAACGCAATGAAAGAAAATGAGTTAATTGATGAGTTTAGCTGTTGTTTACACAAGCGTTCAGATGAAATGTCAGGCAAACGAAGACAATCAACATACTTCGCAAAATATTTCTTTATGAATGGACTGAAATCAGTATCCCCGATTTCTAGTGGTAAGATTTTGTTTTTGTTCTTAATAAATAATTTTCTTGTCCTTATTTCCATTTAAAGACCTGGTTTGTCCATTTCCCGTCTAACACTTCTCTGTTTTTAAGACACAGATAACTAAAAATGGCTTTGCGGTCCCGAAAAGTTTCTACGTTTTCACCTAGTATCAACCTTGCTGTATTGTGTGAAATGTTATCCTTTACGAGAGTAGAATAGTAGATCAAATTTTCCGACGAACATCCCCGTCCTTTTCATGTAACCATATAGAGATACTGTCGGGTCTTGTCACAGGTTTTCCGCTTCTCTGACACAGTTTAAATAAATTGGACTACATTTCAATGTTTAAGGCGATCTTCAGGGTAAATTGCAAGGTGTGTTCCTCAAAACGAGAAGGAAGTTTTTCTTTCACGATCATAAGAACAAGTTTTTTTATTATCTCGAGTTTCAAGTGACTGCCAACTCATAATTGACTGATACTTAGTCTTGCCTACAGTCCAGCTCACAGAGCGCGAAGCGCGAGAGCGCCGCGGACTACTGCCAAACTGGAAACGAGAAGCAAACGACTTTAAGGTCTAACCGATACTGTACATTGGCTCATTCCATCATTCATTATCAAAAACAAATGAAAGTCCACATAAGTACGCATTGCGGACCCACTTTTATTTTAACCTGACGCCATTTTGTAGGTGGTTCAACCGGTTACGCATACAAAGAAAAGCAATGGTCGCACTTTGGCGGATTTTTGTACACTTCAGTACAGCACTCGGAACCCGAGGAACGGCGGAATGAAAAGGAAGTTACCAGAGATTACGGTGGTGGAATTTCTGTAGCGATTTGACCAGTTTCATGAAAGATATGGGGCTTCGAGTGAGATGCTGTCGATAATTGTTTCCAGCCTTGGGAATATTTAATATAGTACACGTGCTCAAAATTTTTGTGTCCGCAACAAATGTTGCGCGCACGGGCAAACGGGGAAACATTTGTGTCCGCAACAATGTGTCCTCGTTTGCCACCACCTTTACGTTTGAGTAAACAGTTTGCTCACAGCAGAGGGGCATTTTGTCTGCGCATGCGTAGCCTAGGATCGTCTAATGAAGGCATCCGCTGAAACGCGCCTGCTACGCGCGGATGGAAAATTAAAAATGGTGGTGTTCGCGAGAACTTTTTGACGTCTCTTTCAAGTAGTTGCTGTTCTTTTCTTGGTTTGTAAATTATGTGATAGTGTTGGAAAGTATGAAAATGGTTGTGTGGTGTGCAGGAAAATATCCCAACCGAGGCCATTCCAGAAAACAACAAGCCTACGTGAACGAGTTGGAGTTTTGTTTTGGTATTTTGCCAGATGGGACGACCGGAAAAATATATGTGTAGGTTGCAGGAGAGCAGTGCAGGGATACCGACATACTGGAAAACGAATTCATCACGTTAGTAATTTGGAGACATTATTGAACATTCAGTGTGCTTCCTCCCCTGTAAACTTAAATTCGTTTTGTAAAAATAGGCTTCAATAAATAGCCTTGACATACATGTAAGTTTACTTTTTTGTTTAAGCTTTAAGTTTGTTGACATGAATCGCAACCAGAGAGGAAGAGTAAGGAAACAGAAAGGTTCAGTTTTAAGAACAGAAAAGTCAGCTAGTAGAACAGAAGAGATGGTAGTTAAACCATAGGAAACGTTTTTAGAAAGGGGGGGGGGGGGAGTGATGATAAGTAAATTTATTTGCTTTTGGTTCCTTCCATTCAACTTTGTAATGGAAGAATAAGTTATTTTATGGACAGCATTCTCCTCATAACTGAAAAACCAGTATCAGACCTAAAAGCTACAATTTACACAGCAGAATAAATACAGTACCTTCAATAAGGAGTAACGTCGCAAGCCATTTAAATCCAAATTCACCCTTTCCCCCTGCCCTCCCCAACTGAAGTGTGGGCACAGTAGACAACACTTCACACAATTCTGTCGTTTTATGAGATAGCATGGGATGACATCAGGCTCATTACATCTCAGCTTTGGACCAGTATGCATGTTTCTTTCCCTACTCCAACTGGCAAAATGTGCCTCACCCCCAGACCATGACTTTTAAGGGGGGCAAAATTCAAAATCAACCACATCAACTTAGTTTCAAGATCTACCACAAGACCATGCCCAACAACAACCACGAGGTCTCACATAGGGGAGCAACATCCCTCCTCTGGATATTACCCCTTAGTCACCTATTTAAGAAAAAGAGCAAAATATATTTTAATTAATTTCAAAGCAAGATGTATTCCTATGGGCATTACTGAAACCAAACAAACAGGTGCTGAAGGCACACACACCTTGCCATACATTTATAAAACCTATTTCCAAAATTTCATCCCTTAAAATGAGGAAACTTGGAACAGCATGTTCCAAAACATTTTCTTCTAATATAAACTAGACGGCATTCTCCAAACATTTCGTAGCATTAGTATCGTTACATAGTAAATGGTTTGAGTATCAGTAGTTCGTATAGTGTGATCGTCCGGGTGAGAGTAGTTCTGAGAAGAACTGTTGTTGGTTGTCATTAGTATCGTTGTCGTTGAGAAATAAAAATCGAGCGAGCTTCCGTTGCTGACTTTGCTACTCGTTCCAATGAAATAAAGCTTACGCCATATTCGGTTCGAAATCTACATATTCATACACAGAATGGCCATCTACGACTGCGAAGGCCAACAGTTTTGCTTAACAAAATAAGGTGCACGCATTTTTCTTCGATAAATAAACTAGACAGAATGAAAGAGGAACAAGTAAGGAACGTCTTGACAGTATTTCGGAACTTGGGGGCCCGTCAAAATAAAGAGATTTTCAACAGTTTTTACTCAATTGAGCACTTGAAGACAAAAAAATGCAACGACAAAATTACCACTAAAACGAAGGAAAAAATAAATTGAAGCCAAAGTGTGGCATAACGAGACTGCAATCACGGCAAAGGTAAATCACAACATACCTTGTACAGAAGATTTGCAGAGCTGCAAGACCAAAGTCCTCTGTGATCCACGGCTTGGAAAAACTACTAAAATTTGCCGAATTAAACTTCACCAAAAGCTCTCATAAGAAGATTAAAATCTTTCACACTGGAACATTTTTTAAAGGCTGGAGTCCTATACGGCTGTAAAGAGAAAGGAAAGACAATGTTGTCTTGAGTAATTTGAAACCTGGGGGCCGTTGCAAAGTAAATGCAAATTCACTTTGAAGTGGAGACAAATTCAGATCAAACTCCAAATTTCCTACCTAAAATAGGGCCGTGTATCTGACGATCGTCTTAACAGTACAACCAATGAATTATACCCATAAAACCTCAACATCTTGAGACTAAACTGCAACATATCTCGTCTCATATGGACATCTTGAACTTTCGTAAATTAAATGTCAAACTTCACTGTTTTGGGGATTTTTCTTGTTTTGTTCGCAGTTTGATCGTCAAAATATCCTCATCCGAAGTCACGGTGAACACCACGAGTATCCATAGTGTTAGACATCTATGTAAACGTGTTATTCTCTTTCATATCTCTTCATGAAATCTTTCCAAGTGCGTAGATCACCCATCTGAAAATCCACCGAAGCGCGCTCAATTGTCGAAATGGCACCGAGGATCTGGCTCATGCGCAGACAAAATGCCCATGTGCTTTTGCTCACACGATCCATGCCACACGTGAACACTTCAAATCACGCGCCATATTTTAGAATAATTATTTTATTTCGTCATGAATGTTTCGTACACTCAGTGTCGATGATAGTCGTTGCACTTCGTGCATACGTTTTAAGAGTGACTTCCTCTTAATACCACGGATGGGTATGCAAGATGGAAAAATCGAAATCCCCCAAACTTTGTCACAATAAAACCCTTCGGAAACTATTTTAGAAAATATAACATTCAGTTCGTTTGGATTTATATTTTCCAAATAAATCGATTTTCTAGTTTTCACTCTTTAATAAGGCCTCAGACTACCGCAAAATGTGCTTCGTATCTTCGGCCCGTGCATAAAAAATAAAACAAATGCCACATTTTCTTTGATTACTCGCAATCAAATGACCCTTTCCGTACATTTTACCGTTATTAGAATTTCAAAAGGTTCCAATTTGAATTTTATAAAATTTTCCGAAATTAACCTCCAAATTAGTATATTCAGAACTACAAATTTTGGCTAACTACAACGGCAAAATTCCCAACCTGGTACATAGCTTTAGCTGTGAAAATAGTATTCCGAAGAAACCGCAATCCTTCCTCTATCGTTCTGTGAAATAAAATTTTGGGGCAATTCAAACTGCGAGTTTTGACAACCGAAAACATTTACCGTACTTGTTTGAAATTTACGACCTTTGAACTTACAGTTGTGCTGATAAATTCCAAACATAAGTTGGACCTCAGCTGCAACTTTGACCTAAATGCGACCAAACATTCAACTTAGTTGAATAAACGGTAGGTTTTCTGGATTGTTTAATGACAATTCATTAAAGGAATATTACTTTTACACCGAAATTGAGCTTCAAAACTTTTGACGCGTTCGTGCGTGTTTGTTTACTTAAATTGTAACGAGTTGAAAATTCTACTTCAAGTGTACTTTGTTCTATTTCGTATTCTGCAAAGTGCTAAACATTCTCATCGAAATAAGATGAGTCTTTACAAAAGAAAGGTTTTCCTCCTAGATTTTAAATACATTGCTTTTGACTTACCGGCCACATGCCTGGCTTGGTCTGCAGCACAGCAAGAGTGATGACATGACGCGTGACAAGTTACCGACCGGTTGCCGTCTGTGCAAGTATCATATTACACTGACACGTTCGATCATAAAGTTTGATGTCTCCACGGTTTTCGCTTTTAAAACGATAATACTATCATACCTGTATGTGTATACTAATGAGAAATGGCCACCTGTAGTTATTCGCAAATTGTCGGTGGTACATGCGGTCCTAGTGTTTCCAATCCTGCAAATGTTCAATGTGTTTTGATTGAAGAATGTGATAAAGATATTCGGGGACATCTGAAGGCTATTAATGTGAGGGATTCCTCTTTGAACGAGGTGAAGCTACTGTTGGCTAGAGCGGGTAGGTGTGTAAGCTTGCTAAAACTTTTTTGATAAAAAAATAGCAGAAAAGAAAAACACAATGTTGAAAAGTACTGCATGCAGGTTCTGTAACAGCTGAAGCGCTCCATCCCAACAGTTCTATGTAAACAACCTGAGATGGAACGTAGTGCTGAAGATTTCTTGGTAAGCAAAAACATCATCTAGAATATTGTTTTCGGTATCGTTTCCCGGCTATACACAAATTTTCCCGCTATAATGGCCCCAAGTTAAGTACATTAGCGACGGACCATTAAAAAAAGTGATTGATGGGGGGGGGGGGGCAAGAAAATAGTGCAAGGGAAAATGTTTAAAAACAGAGAAGGTCAAGCGTTAAATCACCTAAATAATTCAGAAATTTATACTGAAAACTACCTCATTACTCGTTTTTGTGCGCATGGGACTATTTGTCACTGCACTAGAATTGATTAACTTAACTACTTTTTATTCCTTCGCTTGACAATATCAAAACGCTGTGCGTTTTTATTTGTTTTATTCTTAAATGTTTAGCTAAATGAACACTATACGAAAAATTGGCTGGAGAAACTGTGAGTTTCGAAAAAACGAAGCCTCGAGAAATCAGGATCCTAATGCAGACTGCTTGCAGTTTAGCTCTGATGAGAAATCACAAGGAGAAGTCAAAAAGGGGTGGGTAGAGATAGTCAAGAGAACCCGAGAGAGAAGACGTAGAGAGTAGGTTAAGTGAGACCATCAAGAGGAAAATGCCAAAAAAAAGTTTGGGAAT
This sequence comes from Meandrina meandrites, assembly GCA_963693305.1. NCBI lineage: Eukaryota > Metazoa > Cnidaria > Anthozoa > Scleractinia > Meandrinidae > Meandrina > Meandrina meandrites. The sequence continues at coordinate 28,735,190 of OY855903.1, forward strand.
GACAGAGATCGCCGGAACAAAAAAAAACTAGTATTCCAAAATTAGTACACGCTCAGTGTGCTTCATAATAAATCCGCGAATCCGATTGTCCTTCCAGTATTACCTATTAGCAGTAAGGCACTACCTCTCTGGAACCTATACTTTCATTCGCCCGCTGTAAACACTACCTCTATTGTTATTCAGGGCTAGGGGCATTGTTATGACCTGTTATCTATTGTTTTAAGAACCAATGAAGTAACTCGTTCCGAGAGGTAGTGGGCGACCCCCTATTAGCTGACTAAAAACGATGGTGCGCAAGTGATCTTGAAAGGTTTTGAAAGTTTAGTTTAATAATCACAAGATGGTGCCTTTTGGACTGTGATTGCGCCGCATGGTTTTTGGACCCCTTAAACTACGCGTTCCATGAACGTATAAACATTTGTTTTCAAGGGTGTTTTGAAGTAAATGAAGCACATTTGAAGAGAGCAATATGCCCTCGGCACCGGGACCTATGGGGAATAAGGTGGCGCAGTAACAAGAGGAACTGTTCCTGTCCAGGCCAGTGGAGACATTATCAAAAGAACCAGAAGGGAGATCGTGGGATAAACCTGGCTCAGTCAAGAAGACTCTATCTTCAAGCGCAAATCCTTCTGCCTGTAGTCTCCCGTAAGTAAACAGAGTTGAGTGACGTCCAAATCAACACTTTGTAAGAAAAAAAGAAATTGGGCCGTATTCTGTGAAATTTTTTGAGGGACACTTAGAACTGTGCCCTGTTTCATATCATTGTCAGAAAACCTTAAATAGTATTTTTTTTTTTCAGATTTACAATAGAGTTCTCGGAGAAATGCACAAACATACATTCAGGAGCGTTCAGCATGTAGCTAGGTTGCTGCAGACAGCTAGTTTCATTGGTACTAAGGTATTCTTTTCCAGTAAATAACTTGTTGGAGAGAAATTCAGAGGAAAGAAATATTTAATAGCACATCTAAACTTTCTTGTTCGCTGAACTGCATAATAACAATGGATTCATATATTCCTATACTAGCCAAATTCAATCATATTTTTCAAGAAAAGCCTCCAAACTGCGGAACGCACATTCAGACGATGAACAATCTGATCAAGAGGAAGACGTCAATGAAGACGTTATGGCAGCTGAAGATGAAGCCGCACACGAAAATGTTCGCACAGCTGTCTTAGAGGAGGTGGCACTGAGACACCCAATTGTTTTTGACACTTTCAATCTTTGTGATATGTATGGATCAGGTAAATTGCGAAAGCTGAGTGTATCCATGCTGCGTTCGATTTGCGAATATTTCGACATTGAGGTGAGGAACATCAAACAAACGCGGAAAGTGCCGTACTTGTCCTTACTTGGAGAGATTCTCGAGACATGCGATTGTCGCCATAGTGCTTGAACTGTGTAAATAACTGGCGGTCATCATTATTATTACGATTATAATTATAATTATAAACATCATTATTATTACAGTATAACTCAAAAAAACAATAACTTCAGGAAGTGGTTCGAAGTATATTATTCCAAGATTTTGTTTGTAGCATGGTTCCACACAGTTTCTTTAAGAGGCTCAAGAAGTGTTTTTTAACGTTGGAGAAAAGCCTCGCTTTCGCGTTTTCGAAGGCTGACAAAGTATTTCTAATGCAACTGGTATTCTGCAAAAAAAACTATGTGGTGCACCCCCACCCTGAAACTTGAAGCCTTCTTGTTAGCAGTAAAAGACAAGTTATTCTGGCGAAATAATCCAATGTAGTGGAAGCTGCTAAGTTAGCTAGGCTTCATCTAGAGCTGAGATGTTAATACCTTATTTGAGAAACCTTTGGCTCTCTGAATCACAACAACTCCGCTCTCGAAGAAAAAGTGAATATCGAATTCTCGACAGAAAAAAATATCTTACGATCTTCGCGGAGTAGCTTGGAACCTAGTTACCTTATTGATGTAACGCAATCTTGTTCTTTTGTGGGAATGTTGCTCTGTGTGGTCAGTGTTGTTCAGCTCATATCAAGAGATATTACGTAGGTTAACTATTGTGATATATATGCAATCACTGTAGCTTCCGTAAGCTGGTCTTTTAATAAACAAAAAAAAACCGTGCAAAGCACGTTAAAGAACTGTTTGATACAATAAACTGAAAAACTCAAACTCGCGCTGTCTTCCCAAAACGTTCCATGTGCGAATACTCAGGGGAATCGTCACGTGACTACAACCGGAAGTAAAAAACCGGATGTGACAACGGTAGCCACAATCACGTTTAGTTTCTTAAGACAATTTGGGCATTTATAAGGTTGCGAAAAGTCAGATAAGTCGCCTTTAAGATAATTATAAACGTTTCATGTTCAGTTGTATTGTGAAAGTAAACAAATACGCACGCGAACGCCAAGTGCTGTTGTCAAAAAGTAAGCTCATTTTTCGCACTATAAAAACACTATTCTTCTGGAAAATTTGGCACAGAGAAATCAGAAATCACTGTGATTTATTTATCTCTGGGAAGAGGTTGCATCTGGGGCAATATTATCACTGGTGTCGGAGTTATTTCTTGGCTTATCAGTACAATGGTAAGTTCAAAGGTCGTAAATTTCAAACAAGAACGGTAAATGTTTTCGGTTGTCAAAACTTGCAGTTTGAATTGCCCCAAAATTTTATTTCACAGAACGATAGAGGAAGGATTGCTGTTTCTTTGGAATACTATTTTCACAGCTAAAGCTATGTACCAGGTTGGGAATTTTGCCGTTGAAGTTAGCCAAAATTTGTAGTTCTGAAAATACTAATTTGGAGGTTAATTTCGAAAAAAATTATAAAATTCAAATTGGAACCTTTTGAAATTCTAATAACGGTAAAATGTACGGAAAGGGTCATTTGATTGCGAGTAATCAAAGAAAATGTGGCATTTGTTTTATTTTTTATGCACGGGCCGAAGATACGAAGCACATTTTGCGGTAGTCTGAGGCCTTATTAAAGAGTGAAAACTAGAAAATCGATTTATTTGGAAAATATAAATCCAAACGAACTGAATGTTATATTTTCTAAAATAGTTTCCGAAGGGTTTAATTGTGACAAAGTTTGGGGATTTCGATTTTTCCATCTTGCATACCCATCCGTGGTATTAAGAGCAAGTCACTCTTAAATAAATGCATAATGATGAACCTAATGTGTCACCCGCGACCTTAACCTCTTTATGCATGCTAATTAGACCCAGCGATGATCGATCAATGGAGCAAGAATTATTTCAAATTTTATCTCAAAATTTAGGATTCCCTTCAATTTTCTATTGTGCCCAAAATGCAAAATCAAAATAAAAAATACCCTGAACCATGTTTTTTGCCATCAACAAATGTAAAAGAGTAAATCAGTGTTCACATTAAACCCGAAACATGTTTAGAGCAAACATGTTACAACGAAACATGTTTCACCTAAACATGTTTGTTTGTGCATTGTTCACATCAGACGTCATTTTCAAACACGTTTCATGCCTGGTTGTGTAATTTATGCGGTTTTACGGTACTCGCATAAATCTTGTACAAAATAACAACATTTGCATTCCCTATTTAGTTTAGTGTCAATATTCAAACCCTTCGGAGGAGAAGGACTTTCCAGCATTTGGCGAGCAGACAGCATTTGCGCTATCCTCGGTACAAGAAGAATTTTTTGTACATTTTGGTTTTGCATTGCGCTTGCAGCCGCTGCCATTAAGTTTTGTGGCGATGTTCTCCCAAATATTCTGCTCTCAACCCATCGTCGATAATTGCCGTTGTATCGCTACATTGGCCCATACTTCAATAAAACATTTGGTCTCATAATCGGCCAAATTTTGGAGCTTATGGGCACTCGCGGTCTCTCCGCGTGTCCGCCATTTTTAACGTGTTTCGTCTGATCATGATCGAAACTAACTCTTGAAGTTGTTTCAATCATGCTCAGAATAATATGTTTCGATCATGATTCGCCCAACGCACCGTCTGATGTAAACACTTTTCTTAGCGTAACATGTTTCATTCGTGATCAGACTGATCATGTTTCGGCCTAGTGTGAACACAGATTAAAAGGAGAACAAAAGTATGTTAACCTGCTAGCCAAGCAAGACTGATTCACCATCTAGATTACACCAAGAAGGTCCCCTTTTATTTGAAGACTATCTGTAAAAAAATATCCAAATTCACGGCATTACGTCACAAAAAATGAAAAAGAAAACACGAAAATTATCTGTCGTGAAATGGCGCTCTACAAAATGGCGAAACTAAGTTTTCAGTTTTTTCCAGATCCAACGCGCGAGCAAACTAAACGGTTAAAAGAGAAAAAGGGAAGTTCTCGAGGATCACACTTCGGCCTTTTTCTCTCAATTTTTCGCTCCGGTGCTTCGCTTTCTTTTCGCACCAAATAAAAGATACTTAGGCCTGGTTTAAACGTCGCATTTTACATGCGCCGAATACAATTGCCGAATTATGTACATGTAAAATGCGACGTTTAAAGCAATTATATTCGGCTGATTTGAATTAAATGCGAGTTCAGTCGAATATTCGACAGTTGTTTTAAACGCCGCTTTCACGTGCCAAATTTAATTCATAAATTATGCCAAATTGTATTTTACCCATAACTCCACAGTTTTATACTACCTGGCATGCGCACAGAAAACTGGCAGGAGGCATTCTTGACTCCAGAGCTCTTTCACGCATGTCCTGCACGGACAAAAAAACCGGCTCTGGGATCGAGAATAGCAGGAAGTTGAAAAAACAATACGTCGCCTGTAGATACTAGTACGTGTGGTTCGTGCTTCGCTAAAACAAAGTACACATCAGTTGACAAGCAGAAATTTTTTCTATGAGATGCTGTGCATTGCCGTTCGTAGCCGTTCTTTGGGGGACAACAACGTGAAATGACCAAATTTTGCGTATTGCAGACAACCTGGACTACGACGGATAATTTTTGGTTTTCATATTTAGAATTGAACGCTTTCTTTGCATACTCAGCTGGAGCTAGTTCTAAAACCGAAGGATACATTGAATACATCTGGATAATTGCAAAATTCTCAAGTGAAATAGAAATACTTTTTTTTCCAGTAGGTTCTGTCCTCGTCGCTGTCGTCATTGCTTGATCTCCCTAATATCGGCGGGAAACTGAGCGGTGAGCGAAGTCTGGAAATTAAATGCGACGCAATTAAATGCGACGTTTAAAACCAAATGCCCAATTTTTTAACTTGAGTCGACTAAAATTAGTATTGTATTCGGCGCATGTAAAATGCGATGTTTAAACCAGGCCTTATCGCAGTCTGATTAATATTTAAAATTTAATATTAATAATAATAGATATTCAATATTATTTAATATTGTATGGCCGTGTCTCACAAAGACTGGGAACTACCGAATTCGTGAATTTGATTGGCTGAAATCGATATTGACCGCGGTTTAGATTTTCCCATCTAGACCGGCATCTAGCCCGGTTGCACTTACCTTGAGAAGTTTACAAACAAAAATGCAAAAATGTGGACTTGTTTCTGCTGAAAAATAATAAATGGAAGAACCAAAAAGCTTGACGCGAAAAAAGGTTAACAAGAACGAGCAAACGTTGGCAAATTTTCGTTCAGTTCACAGGCACGAAATCAAACACCAGCTAAACACGAATTTGCGAAGTAATTGCAAGGTGAGAAGTTAAAAGCACTAAACACGATTAAAAGCAACTAAAATACACGTAAGAATATTCTATCAGTCGATTAAAGAGGCTAGAGAAGTTTAAAAGATACCTGCGGGTGATATCGATCTTTTCTTATTCTAATTTTTCAGCGATCGCCATTCACTAGCAAAATATCAGTGAGTATGGCGAACCGAAGCGAATTTTTCAGCTGAAAAGTTTTCAAGTTTGGCCATATAATAAATATCTTATTAACCGAGCTTAGTCGGTCTGTATGGGAGAATCTTGACCACAGTCATGAATACAGACCTCACTGCGTTCGGTCTGTACTCACGATCTCGGTCAAGATTCTCCCATACAGACCTCCTCCTCGGTTAATAAGAGCTAAAAAAATAGTCTCATTGAAGATACTTGGGGGAAACCTGATGTGATATTAAGCGCACGTAACTAAAACCCCTAAAATTTAGAGGAAAGGAGGTAGACGTATTTAAAAAAAAGAATATTAAAATCAGAGATAACACTGACGTTTTATAATCGTACTTATGGAATTACCGATTACATGTAAGTCTGGAAATACGGGCGTTTATAACGTCATAACTTTTGCAATAATGCTTCATTAAAACCATTAGCGCGGTTTACACGGTGTGACTTTCTCGTATGCGACAAGCTTATAACATGACTAACAACCATTTACGCCCACGCGAGTCTGTCGTAAGGATGTGGTAGGTTTATTTACATGACGCGATTCGGGTTCTAGTCATGACATAAGCTTCAAGCTTGTCGCACGCGAGAAAGTCGTACCGTGTAAATCGCAGGGGGGGGGGGGGGCGTTCTTCATCTATTGGCAACGATTTTTATTTTGGGATCTTTTTTATCTTTCGGATCCTTTCCGTGAATTTTGACTTGTCAAATATAGCCGTGATTTGAAACTCTTGAAGGACTCAAAAATAAGGCATATCCGCCGGAGATCTGGTTTACAAAATATGACGGTTAGAAACCTTTATTAGCACCAAATTGGTAAAGAAGGCCCCATTAAATTGTTCCTCTCTTGTAAATAAATACTACCTCTATTGCTTATTACTGGCGTTGTTATAACGCACGTTTTACGTGCGCGCTGAGAATGAAGAGCTCTCGGCCTTTTCGGAGCTCTTTGGAATTTGGCAGAGGTAGCCATAAGGTCGTTATAATAATGTTCTCTGTATATAATATTCATGATTTTACGGAACAAATCAGAAGCACTCAAACGTTCTTCGGAAATATTCGGAAGATAGTTGGCATCATTTGGTTAACAGGCTTGACTCCGTTGAAACGTTGTATAACCAATTGACATCTTTTACAACTAACTCATAGCTGAGAAATAGCTGATATACTGAGGAATGGCCCAAATTTTAACTGATGTATGATATCCAGCACCTCCACTCAGACCCTCTTGTCTTTTTTATTAAGTTGAATTTCCACCTGACACAGATGCAAATAACATACGTTTCTTTGTCTAGCAAAGCGCGGAAGGAATTTGCTAACGATGTGCAAGTGGATTTATTCAGCTCTGCTTTTTTTTCTAATCGCCATATCGGCGTGGGAACTTGAAGGTAGGTGATGAAGCTCACAAATTCATATTAGATGAGAAGAGTTCTGCTTTATAAAAACGTACAGTTGTCATGAAATGTAAAAAAAAAAAAGAACTGGGAAAGTTTTGGTTGCATTTGCTTTGGTTAATGTAGATAGAGATGATATTCGGTGAAGTGCCGGTTATTAGCCCTGTGCTTATCTAACTTCCTTAGGGGTTTAGTCGTGATGGGGCTTATAAGCGGTATAGTAAAAAAAAACACCATCCGCTTGGAAATGAGCTAACAATAACGAGTTAAAAGTCTCATAAGCGATATATTATGAAAGCTGCTCTGATGAAGAGTTTTGATCTCGTACTTTACTTGCAAACTTAGTTATTGCCTATTTCTGTATGAAGTATAATATTCTCTTAGGAAGTTGACAATAGTAGGAAAACGCAGAATCAAGCAGTATGAGAAGGAACACAATAATTGATTTTAGATTAATGTGCTTTCAACACTTCCCATTAAGTCTGCCATTCAGCGAAAACGAAAAAAGAAAAAAAAAACGAAATAATTAAATTTGGAATAAATTTCCGACGCAAATTTTCTGAAACTAACCTTCACTCTAAAGTCTGTCAGTCTGGCAGTTTGTGAAATTTGCAAATTTGCAAATTTGCAAATTTTCAGTGCAGTCCTTTACTGCACGATGTGTGAAATTCTCCGGCCACAATTTGCCAGATTTCCTCGTCACAGTAACTTTAAATCGTTGTGTTTTCTTCCGTTAACCGTTTGCCTTTTCCTTTTCCCTTCTTTAAGATATTTAAACGAACTTTTAAACGTTTTCGTCGCGTCAACCTGAGGATTTTTTGTGTGGAACTGAACCTGTGTTTTATTCTTTCATCCGCTGTGACTGGTTTACTGCGTCATCCAATGAACATGTTGAGAATAAGACACTTGATCACGAAATATAAAATAGATTCTTATTTCTTTGAAAAACGTTTTCCATAGTTAGTTCACAAAAGCAATAAGCCACACTTTCTAGGGGTTTACCGGCGTAATTAATCCCCCTTGGGATGTTTGGCGAACACTCGAAAAGCTTGTAAATCACGAGCCGTTAGGCGAGTGATTTACAAGCTTTCCTCGTGTTGTCCCAACATCCCAAGGGGGTTTATTGGGACCGGTCCACGAGTAGTTTTGAAAATGGCCAAAAACAACCCCACCTCAAACGTTTTGCACGAGTAAGTAATGAAATGGGCATTGAAAAGTTCCATAAATACAATCTAATCACGTGAAAACCAATTAAAGTTTGACCCCCTGGGACCAATTTTTGTACCGAAAATTTCCAAACATTGGCTAATTTTACGTCTCTCGTCACAACATAGAAGTCAAAACCTCCAACTAAATCATACCTACTTTTCTAGTCAGTCTTTCTGCTTTGTAAAAATCGTTTTCATTTGCCCAATTATTGTATTAGAACAAAAGGGCTGTATTTTGAATATATAGAAAACATTCTGCGGGCAAATTACTTTTACGTGTCAAACGAGAGCGCTGAAAACTGGAAATTTGCATATTAGGTAATACAGAAAAAAAAGAAGCCATTCTCTCAGCATATGGCGGCTCCATAATTAAACAACTGGGCACTGTAAACATACCTTGCAAGTACAAAGAGAAGAAGATCAACTGCATTTTCTACGTAACCGACACACCTGGCCCAGCCATTCTAGGGTTAAAGGCATGTACTGCATTAAAACTAGTATCATTACACTGTGCACTCAAAACAAACCTGACTAGACCAACTGGCAATTTCAACGCCTCAGCGCAACATGGAGACATCAACAGTAACCGGGAAGCTGCGTACATCGAAAGCCATGTACCATTAGAAAACAACAACAACAACAACAACAACAAGGTTTATTTGAACTGCAAATTACTAGTAACAACTTAAACAATAAATAAATTAAAAATACATACAGTTGCTGGTCACCCAAAATAACTAAAGAGCTAAACTAGTTGGGTGACCACAAATCAGAAGTAAACAAGAGCTGATGGAGATGTACCCGGAATGCTTTAACGGTACGGTTGGATGTTTTGAAGACTACACATATCACATCACACTACATCCTAAAGTTCCACCTGTGATTCATGCACCCCGTAAAGTTCCAATGGAACTAAAAGACAGACTGCAAGTAGAGTTAAGTGAAATGGAGAATCAAGATATCATTGCAAGAGTAACAAAGCCCACAGATTGGGTAAATTCTCTGGTAATCAGGGAAAAAGAAAATGGACGACGCCGCTTGTGCCTCGACCCCAAAGACCTGAACAAGGCAATTAAGAGAGAGCACCATGCGACTCCCACTCTCGAAGAGATAACACCGAAGCTGACAGGAGCAAAACTCGTCAGCAAGCTTGATGCTCGAAACGGATACTGGAATGTCAAACTGGAAGAAGAATCCTCATACTTAACAACATTTAACACACCATTCGGCCGGTTCCGTTTCCTTAGGATGCCATTTGGCCTACGCATGAGTCAAGACATCTTCCAATTCAAGATTGACGAAACATACCGCAACTGTCTGGGAGCTATTGGGATCGCAAGAAAATGGAAAGAGTGACAAAGAACATGACTTGCATCTACATGAAACTATGGAACGTACCAGGAAAGTCGGCATTAAGCTCAATGAAGAGAAGTGTGTCGTCAAGACAAAGGAGTGTAATTTCTTTGGTATGCTGTACACACCAGACGGCGTTAAACCTAACCCAGACAAAGTCAGAGCCATGGAAGAAATGGAAACACCCAAAGACAAGAAGGAGCTTCATACCTTTCTAGGGATGGCAACATATATGGGCTCATTCATTCCCAAATTAGCTGACCACAATGCACCACTAAGAGACCTTCTAAAAGAGAACGTTGACTTTGCATGGAATTCATCACACTCGAAAGCTTTTCAAAAGGTGAAGTCAATGATTTGCACAGTAACGACGCTGGCATACTATGACAGAAGGGAACCAGTTGTCCTTCACGTTGATGCATCGATCAAAGGTCTGGGTGCAGCGTTGTTCCAGAGCAACAGGCCGATAGCATTTGCATCAAAAGCACTTACCCCTGCGGAGACGCGATACGCCAACATTGAGCGAGAACTGTTAGCAGTAGTCTATGGCTGTGAAAAATTCCATTCCTATCTCTATGGAAGACCATTTGTGATTAAGACCGACCACCGGCCTCTAGAACAAATACACAAGAAGGACCTCATGCAAGCACCTCCGCGCCTTCAAAGAATGTTGCTTCGGCTACAACCCTACGACTGTGATATCAAGTACCTCCCAGGAAGAGAAATGGTCACAGCCGACGCCCTATCTTGTCTCTCGCCATTGGATGAATTCGAGGTACCTGACATGAAAGTGAAAATTCACCATCTAATCAGAATCACTCCAGCAAAAATGGAGTTTAAAGACGAAACTGCAAAAGACCAAACTCTACAGCAGCTATCACGTCAGGTTGTACAAGGCTGGCCAGACAACACGAAGAGAGTTGACCAGGTAGTGAAACCGTATTGGTCCATGCGAGATGACATATCAGTAGAAGATGGAATCGTACTCGTGGGCAGCAGAGTCATAGTCCCTGAATCCCTGAGAGGCAATATCTTACAGCAGATCCATGAAGGGCACTTTGGCATAGAAAAATGCAAGCTGCGAGCAAAGTCATGTGTCTACTGGCCAAACATTTATAGAGAAATAGAAACCCTCATAAGTTCGTGCAACGTTTGCCAGAAGTACCAAAACTCCCAGCAGAAGGAACCCATGATACCTTCAGAAATCCCTTCAAGACCGTGGCAAACCGTGAGCTCAGACCTGTTTCACACTCAACAGTCGTGGTTTCTGATTGTTGTTGATTACTATTCCAAATTTCCATTTGTCAAAAAGCCTCACAACCTCACAGCTCGAGCCATTGTTAATGAAACAAAGATGCTATTCGCAGAAAATGGAATTGCCAAAATCCTACAGTGCGACAATGGTACCCAATTCACCTCCGCCGAGTTCCGGCAACTGGCAAGCCAATACGGCTTCGAGATCGTGACGTCATCTCCTCACTACCCACGTGGTCATGGTTTTGTTGAACGTCAAGTCCAGACGGTCAAGAAGACCATCCTTAAATGCACAGAAACTGGGGAGGACATTCAGTTAGCCTTGTTGGCACTGCGAACGACGCCCTTGAGTTCCAATATAGCATCACTGGTTGAGCTACTTAATGGCCGAATTTTCAAGTCCACACTCCATGGGAAAATCTATCCATCAAGAAATCAAGAGGATTTTAGGAGTTGGCTAAAGGCGAGACAAGACAACCAGAGCCATTACTACAACAGACACACTAAAGAACTCCCTGAGCTACACAAGGACCAAGCCATCCACGTACAATTCAAGATCCTGTGAGGAAGACATGGAACGCTGCCAGGATTATAAGTCGGGGAGAAACACCCAGGTCCTATATTGTGGAAACAGAAACAGGCGCTCAATTACGAAGGAACAGGATCCACCTGAGACCAAGCAGCTCACCCAACAGCTAAACAAACAACTCGATGAGCAGTATCCCACAAGGATGTACAACAACTGAGATTCGAATGCCTTCAGATGTGGACCCACAAGAACTCGCCCCAATGGACAAGCCACCAAGGAGGGAAACGGAGAAATGTCCAATGAAATCTCGTTCGGGTCGAGAAATCCGGATACCAGAAAGACTTACCTTGTGACTGAACATTTAAGTAAACATTAATTAGGATATAAGACGGCAAATCTTAGTGACTTTATTTGTTTATAATAGAGAAAGGGATGTAACAGATTTGCATATTACACATATTAGCATATCGCACGTGCAAGTAATTCATTATGTAAGCTGTGGGCCTTTGCACACAGTCAGTCGAATAAACGTCCTTCACCAAGCATTACAATCGGCTTTTATTACCTTAGAAAATCTTAAGAGCAAACAATATCTGCATCACATCGAAATAAAGGCTATAAAATGTCATAGTTTTCATTTGGTTGATTAATCTGTCTCGAAATTTGAAGAGAAATGCTTTTATGACCGTCAATGTCCCACTTCCCTCACCCCTCCCCTGGCGGGTTTTAAGGCTAGCTCTGAACTATCGAGGAAAACGTTTGAAATATTGTTTCGTTTTCGTTTCTTTGCTATAATATGATGGACAGAAGCTATCTGAATCTTTAAACATTACTAGAAAGCCGCTTGTGACTGTAATGAGCAAAGCGAGGCGACATTCTTATAGTTTTGGTATCTGTATAATGATCCTTCACCTTATTTTTCATTATGTTATGATTAACTTGCAGAAAAACCAAAAATAATTGCTCCAAACACAGTCGTGCGGACAACACCAAGGCATTTTTTATGGTGCTCAGCTGAGGGGACCCCACCTATCAACATATCGTTCCTCAACAGCTCGGAATCCTTTGCTACTGGGACTGGAATGGTAACATCAAAAGTAAGCGAGGAGGGCAGTTACACTTGTTTGGCTAGTAACGAGGCTGGCTCTGACTCAAAAGAGTTCTCAGTTACATTTGTAGGTGCGTCTCATATTTCTTTTATTAGAATTTATACTTCAAATTTACAGAAGAATGCTCCTTCCTTTTCTAGCAAAATTGCCACGTGCTGTGATATTGTACGTTGTAGTTCCATGTGGTGAGGTACGTGTAGCGTTGATATGGTGAGGTGTTTTGTGGTGTGTTGATGTATGCGGTGACCCTTGTTGAGCTGCAGTGCAGTGCAGTGTGATTTGGGGAGGTGCAGTGTGAAGCGGTGTGTTATGGTGTCGTTTGTTGTGATTTGTTGTGATGTGGTGAGCTTTCTTGTGGTGTAGTGCGGTGTAGTGTGGTATGCAAAGAGATGTGGTGTGGTGAAGTTTGTTGTGTGCTGTGTTGTGTTGTGTTCTGTGCGGTGCAGTGCAGTGCAGTGCAGTGCAGTGCAGTGCAGTGCAGTGCAGTGCAGTGCAGTGCGGTGCGGTGCGGTGCGGTGCGGTGCGGTGCGGTGCGGTGCGGTGCGGTGCGGTGCGGTGCGGTGCGGTGCGGTGCGGTGCGGTGCGGTGCGGTGCGGTGCGGTGCCGTGCGGTGCGGTGCGGTGCGGTGCGATGCAGTGCGCTGTGGTGTGCTGTGGCTGTCCTGTGGTGCAGTGTGGTAGTGTGCAGTGTGGTAAAGCTTTTAATGGTGAGCTGTGATGTGCTGTGGTGTGCTGCGATGCAGAACGCTGCAGTGTGTTGTCTTTCAGTGTGGTGTGGTGTGGTTTGGTGTGTGTGTTATGCTGTTGTGTGGTGTGGCACATTGTGTTGTGGTCTGGTGTAGTATATTGTGCTGTGGTGTGGTGAGATGATGTGTAGTGCGATAGGTGGTGGTGAGGTATGTTGCAGTGTGGTGTGGTATAGTGTGGCGTTGTGCGGAATGGTGTGCTGCGGTGCGGTATGTTCCAGCAGTGCGTTGCGCTGTGGCGCACTAGTACGAAGTTGCGGCGCAGATAGTGTGGTATGGAATGGTGTGCAGCAATGTGTTGTGGATTGGCGTGCTGCGGTACTTTGTGGTGTGGTACGGTGTGGTATGTTGTGTTTTGTTGTGGTGTGGTGTGGCGTGATGATAAGTGATGCGGTGTGTTGCAAAGCGTTGCAGTATGGTGTGGTGTGGTTTCGTTTCCTTACAGGAATTCAAATATTCCAGGTGTGCATAACAGCCCATAATATTGTTGCATTACATGAGCTTGCAACAAGCGGCTCAACTTCTTTTGTCCTTGCGTTGCCTTGTTTAGTAAACAATAGTAACGTTCATTATTTTTATAATAGAAAATCAACAAAATCCAAATGCCATTATGTGTTGATGTTTCCCAGGTTGCGAGAGTTTCTGCTTTGGCTATGGCTCCGTTTATTCACACGGCAAAGTTCAGAATTACTACAGCTGCAGGAACATCGGTTCAACTATTGACATATTCAAATGCCTTCCGACCACAGCGACAACGTTGTAAGATTTTAATCATTTGTGTTACTATCTGTGCCCGGCTGTTCCGAAAATGCGGGGTGCGGAGTAGGAGTACGGAACAAAAATATAGAAATAAGAATAAAAAGATAAAATTAGAAAAAGGAAAGAAAACAACTTGAATAATCAAAAAAATGTATTAAATAAATAGAAGAAATAAATTTCATTTCAGTGATAATACTAATTCAAAAGCACCACTCGGTCACATACAACAGAGTGCGTTTTGCTGGATGTCAATCATCACCGCCTTTTCTCGTGGCACTATTCTTTTTATATACTCTTGAGTTGAGATTGTCCCGATCATTTGGTGCCAATTTTAAGACACCAAATTTCCCTAACCCTAAACCCTAACCCTAACCCTAGCCTTAAAAAAAGTTCCCTACACATGGAGTTGCATAATCACTATAAAAAAATTAGGGCAATAAAATATCATAATGACAACAGACAAAAAATTAGGAACTCGAAGAGGAAAACAACAACTTGTTGTAGCCAAGACAGACAGAGTAAATTTGGTTACTCAAGGGCGTTTCTAGCAAGAAGAAGGAGATTATTTTGCTCAAGGGGAAAATGAATTATTCGAAGATGGGCGATTTTAAGAGGAAATACGGTTAATATAGTACCGTATAGTAATTTAAGTGCTAATCGAATATTGGAGAGCTTGGGCCTGAAGGGACTCTGGCACAACTACTCTTTCTCCTTTCAGTATCAGACCATCCTCCAAAACAAGGTCACACCTAATGTTCCAGTAGTCCCATAGTTCGTTTCCTGTACGCTGGCCATCCATTGTAGATGGTGTTCTTCAATAACTGCATTGTCAGGTCTTTTGCTGTAGCAGACCTCACTGAGTTAATATATAGGGCATGAGGTGTCTGTCATGAAGTGTATGCTGTAGTCAGGAACACAGTTCTCGCTCTGATTGCCAGTTCCAACTACTTCCAGTGTTGTGCATACGCGTGATAATGCATCGCCTCTGTGTGACCTCAATGTCAAACTTCATATGCATCGGAGCAACAGTCTTTGCAACCTGGCTGGTGCTTCTGCAATGTTCTTCTTAAAGATTTGCTCTAGTGGTGAGTGATCAGTTTCAACTAGTGTATGCCTCCCAAGTAGATAGTATTCAAACTTCTCCAGACCAAACATCACCGCTAAGCATTCTCTCTCAATGTTAGAGTACCTGGACTCTGTGTCAGTAAGTGATCTTGATGCCATCGCTACAATCCTTTCCTTTCCATTGGGATCAATTTGTCTTATCCAGGCTCCTAGTCCCTTAATTCTGTCTGGCATCGCACTGTAGGATGGTGATTGTGACCATGCATCACTTCTTTGCAAGCTACTTCAAGATAAACCAGCTGTGACAACTAAGAAGGTCACTTACAGGAGGCTCAGATCAGTGGACCTGGATTCACTCAAAGCTGACTTAGCTGCCTCTGGATTGTGCCAAGAACAATCTGATGAGTTAATTAATGTCACCCCGGTGGGACTTGATGCGCCTTCACGTAACTATAACAAAACTCTGTCCAGAATGACCAATTGTCCTGCGCAATTAAAAACAAAGACCTTGAGGACTAGGCCGAGGGTACCTTGGTACAACGCTGACATAAATGCCGCTAAACGAATACGTCGGAAAGCTGAGCGAACATGGAGAAAAACTAATTCGCTGTCAGACCTGATTATCTTTAAGTCTAAGAAAAATCACGTGACTCATCTCATGAATCAAGCTAGACAGGTGTTTTATACCAACTTAATCAATGAGAACAGTGCCGATCAAGGAAGGCTGTTTAGAGCTACCAAGAAACTCCTTCTCAGAAAGGATGAATTATCTTTTCCTGACTTTCATGACAAAACGGCCCTAGCCAATGACATCAACGTAATGCCATAGTACCGAGACTGCGCTCCTAAAAGTCCAGAATGATATACTAATGAATATGAACCGCCAGCACGTGACACTTCTAGTTCTTCTACATCTCAGTGCGGCTTTCGACACGGTGGACCACAAAATCTTACTTCATCGTCTACAGTCGAGTTTTGGTATCACAGGAACGGCTCTGAACTGGTTTAAATCTTACCTTTCTGACCGATCGCAACGTGTCTTTTTTCTTTCTTTCTTTTTCCCCCGAAAACGGCTAATAACTTCTTCCCATTTATTACATTGTAGTTTGCTCAATATTATTTTATTCATGCATTGCATGCATTATGTTATTAAGAGCGTCTGACTGTATTTTTCGAGAATCCCGAGACAGGACCGAAAATTCGAATTTTCTTTTATTTAGTCCAAAAGACCCTTTTGGTGAACTATTTTCAAAAATATTGTTTAAAAGTTCCAGCGAGTTTAGTTTTTTGCGAAATCTGCGAAAGTTGAAAATACCGCCTGATCCTGCCCGAACACCAAATAATGGCGGATGGAATTTCTGCAAAATAGAGCAGTTTCAACACGCTAGTACAGAAAGCTGAAAACTTCCCTTGATCTCATTTTTACACAACTTCTTATCTATCCTTTTGTCATTATTTCTAGCTATATTTCATCTTGAAGCAAATAAGTTTTGTCCAATTTTCAACCGTTTGAAAAATACAACTATCGCGATTCAATTTACATGCCAAATTTTAACTGATTTCAGAGGGTCATAATTCGCAGGGTATACCACTAGCTCGGGAAATAAGGAGTTCACAAGAGAGAGGTATGCTATGTGTTTGTGATATGTAAATATCTAGTTTGGCCCGTGGAAATTAAGCGCGCTAGACGAAAAACTATGGAGTGCATTTTGACAAATCGTGCCAGTTTTGGGCGGATGAGCAAAACTTTGATTTTGTAATCACGTATTAAACATAATTCAACCTGTGTCTTGACAAAAAAATACTCTTGGACATCGTTTATCGCACATACAAATAATATATTTAAATCATACCTCATAAGTGGCCTTGCTTACGGATGGTCAGTTCTCTAGAAATCGGCGAACACAACAGGTTTTGATCAATGTCGACCCTCAAGCCACGAACGGTAGTTCTAGAGACGAAAATTGTCCTAAATTCAGTAGATATGCCAAAAAAGCTCTCACTAGTGCTTTGTTGGCCATGTCCTTTACTACCAATTTCTTCTGCTGAAAATGCGGGGAGTTAATACTCCAAATAAAGCGCTTAAGGCCGCGCTGGACCCTTGCTCATTAATAAATTCATTAGCAATTTATTTTGACGGGGTGTCATGTTGTAAATGTTTAATTCTTCGAGTTTTGAACAGCGATTCCTTAAAAACTTATCAAGGATAATAGGGGTTGATGGAATTTTATCATGATTGTCGTTTTACTGAGAGATGACCGTTTACTTTGATGTTACAAGCTCTTAAGTGTTAATCTGCAGATAATGCGGTTTTGTGTCCAAGTTTCCAGCTAGAATAGCGCACCAAATTAAACGACTATATAACCTAGTGGTAAATCACAACCGCTTTTGTGTTCTGGTCAGAATGAAATTCTCGAATTCAATAATTACTAGGAGTTATTGGCTCCTAACAGGGTAAAAATGTGAAATCTAAACTTTGAAACGTGCTATCTTCTTTTTGAAAAGGGATTTTAAAAATCCGTTTTGACCAGAACACAATAGAGTACACCAAGTTTATGTTCCCTGCAAATCAAGTCATGAAATTCTGTATCGGTGGAGAAAACTTGGACACAAAATTGCAGGTTTTGCCGCTTCCGAAGACCTACCGAGTCAGTGTTTACAACAACGTGCGCTTTATTCGAAGCTTCGAATCTAATTATGCTGAATTATGATAATTTCCTACGTTCCAGCGCACAGGACACAAAGCGGAGAACAATAAGTAAACATGTAATTACTTATACAAAGAACTTTAAGAAATATATTCTCATGAATATTTCGATTGTTGTCGGCTTCAGTCGTCGCTGTTCGTGCATACTCTTAAAATAAATGCATACATGATTATAGCAAGGGTCCAGCGCGACCTTAAAGAGTGCAAACTTGGATATATGCAAATTTATAATATGTTGAGAATAGCATGGCGTGACACCGTGACTAAACTACCTAATTTGCATATCCGATGTCCCGTAAACAAACGTCTTATTTGCATGTTGCTTCGGGCTCACGATTTAGCGTTCCGGCCTGGAATATTTCCTCCTTTTTAAAAAACAATTGCAGAAGATAAACAAGAAAGAAGTTAGAGTGGATTTTCTCGATTTACCCATCAACGTTGATCGGATTTTGAAAGCAACGTTTCTCTTCATCTGTTACTAGTATTGGCTGACTTTCATCGAAACCTGTTGTGTTCGCCGATTTCTAGAGGACTGACCATCCGTTACCAAGGGATTAGTGGATAACGCAGGGCCGGGGTCCCGGAGTCCCGGGGTGTGGAAAACACGGGGTCCCGCATTTTTACACAAGAAAAGGAATTATATGCTACCGAAGTGAATTTTTGTTTGATTTACCCAGGTGTGGAATGCGACGGGGTTCGTTTACGCCCCTCCGAAATGAACATTTATATATTTTTTAATACTGCCCGTGCTCCGACTGGCGTACTGTAGGGTTAGGGTTATGGTTAGGACGCAAAGCATTGAAAACTTAGCATAAGTGAAAACGGAGAAACACAGCATCCTTTGATGTCGACTTTATTCTCATGATTCAGAGTACTCAAGAGCACACCTTCTTTGACAAAAAGGGCAACATCTGCTGTTTCACGACGACTGTCTCTCCGTGTTCGCTTTAAATTCGGTCAACCCCTCAACAGTGATCTTCTTTTAAGGCCGTGTTTTCAGGGTAGGTATTTTAAAACACGCCATGCTATTTCTGACATCTAAATACCTAGTACTTTGACACCGCGCACCGGCTCATGATTGTGTAAAAAAGCAGGACCCCGTGTTTTCCACACCCCGGGACCCCGTACCCCGGGATCCCGGCCCCGTGTTATCCACTAATCCGTTACCAAGGCCACTTATGAGGTATTATTTAAATATATTACTTGTATGTGCGATAAACGATGTCTAAGAATATTTTTTGTCAAGACACAGGTTGAATTATGTTTTAATACGTGATCACAAAGTCCAAGTTTTGCTCATCCGCCCAAAGTTGCACGATTTGTCAAAATGCCCTCCATAGTTTTTCGTCTAACGCGCTTAATTTCCAGTAAGGCACTACCTCCCTGGAACCTCTATTTTCATTCGCCCGCTGTAAACACTACCTCTATCGTTATTCAGGGCTAGGGGCATTGTTATGACCTGCTATCTATTGTTTTAGGAACCAATGAAGCCACTCGTTCCGAGAGGTAGTGGGCGACCCTTAATTTCCACGGGCCAAACTAGATATTTACATATGACAAACACATAGCATACCTCTCTCTTGTGAACTCGTTGAAGAGATAATTAGTTTTTACCCCTACCGGAATATAACCGTGACATGTTTGCGTTACGCTACCCGCTGAATATTAACTACCGGTTATTTGAGACACGAGTCATGTGAACATTAGTTTTTTTTAGAAAAATCGTATCGTGTAGAGATCGTTTTGTAATACCGTCGTAATCGAGTCGAAAATACGTATTAAACACCGTTTAAAGTTATTCATCGTTTGGTTATCGTGAAGTTGTCAACCGATTACAACATTTGGTCCTTCGAGAGCCGGATTTACACAAGAAAGTTACGAGAAATCGAGGAATTGTTTTGGGGGCGTTCCTGTCCTGAACGCCACGCGTATGTGAAAGTGGAAATTGTCGTTCAAAATGTCCGAGGACGGGAAAGATGTGGAATCTACCGAAGCAGTTAGTCAAGAATGCACCACCAGCATTCCGGATTGCAAACAAGAGAAAAGAAATGCGAAATCGCAGATGACGCGTCTGTTGAATAAACTCGCCATCGTCCTGACCGAAGAGGATTCATCAGTCGACATAAAAACGCTGTTGGAAAAAATTCAAGAACAACAGGAAAACACTCTTCAAGTTATGTCTCGCTTGGAGAATGCTTATCGCCGAAAACAGGATGAAAATATGGCGGAGAAAGTCAGCGACGAAGCGGACGATCTGGTCGAACAAATCGATCGCGAAACCATGCCTGCTCGCGCGCGGCTGGCGTCACTTACGAAAGTCAAATCGCGTGCCAGCTCAGTCGCCGATAGCCAAGCATCACAGAGACGAAAAGAGAAGGAAAGGGCAGAAATGGAGGCGCGTTTACGAAGAGATCAGCTGGAATTGGAGATTCAACAGAATCGTGAAGAGTTAGAACGCCAAGATCAGGAACTTCAAGCTGTCAGCGAAGAGATAAACAAACGACGCCAGGAATTGGAAGACGCAATCAAAGAAGAATTGGGAATAGAAAAAGAAGTTACCGATGAGTTTCGCCAGCTTCCATCGCAACAGAAGAAATCGATCGAACATAGTCAAGAAAAATCGCCGGAAAAATCGCCAAAGGAGTCAGATAAATGTGAAAAGCACCGCTCCGATTTCGACCACATGTACTCCGTTAAAACGCCGCCACCGGAAATGCCGACATCACCGAATTATGCCAAAGATTCTGACCCTGGTTCTACCGCTGCAAATCGCGAAACGCATGGGCAATTAGAGAGAATCCGAATTCCAATTTTTTCTGGAAACAAAATGGATTTTCAGCGCTGGAACGCGGCTTTTACCAGTCGTGGACATGACGTCATTATCGCCGCAATTCAAGATGCTACGTTTGGAAGCATGTCTTTCTGGCGAGGCTGCAAACACCATTAAAGGATTAGGATATTCTTTGGAAGCGTACGAGGCGGCCAAATCACGCTTGTTTCGTAAATATGGAGGAAGCCGAAGACAAGTTCAGTCGCATTTAGAAGAACTTTAATAAATGCCTCCAACCGATCCTGGACAACAATGCTAAACAAATGGAAACCTTCGCCGACGTCTTGGAGCGAGCTGTAATAACTTTGAAAGAGAATGACCGAAGATCAGATTTAGAAGCCGGAGCATTGCACACAATGATCCTCGAGAAGATCCCCGAACGCTTACTTGCTCAATATTATCGCTGGCTAGACGAGAACAAGTACCGAGATTCCCTCGAGACATTGAAAGACTGGGTTTCCGAAGAAGCGGCATATCAAATACAAGCCACCGAGATCAAGAACGGAATCTCAACTCAAGACCGTAATGAACATCCACGGAATGGTAAATATCTGCCTCCTAGAAGATCTTCCCGAAGCTACTTCGGCGACAAGAATGGAAAAGGAAATCAAAAGTGTTGTGTATGCACCGGAAATCACGCTCTGTTGAGGTGCGAAGCATTTCAAAAACTTTCCGTCGATGAAAGATGGCAAACAGTCAAACGATTTGGACTGTGCTTCCGATGTTTCGCGGATGACCATCACGGAAAGACCTGCCGAAAAAGCAAGCAATGCGGCATAAACGGATGCAAAGGAACCCATCAGAATCTCCTTCACTATGACAAAGCGCCGCCTGCTCAATCTCCTCTGAGGCCACAAGCAGAGTCTTATCTTCCGACCACGCCCCTTCAGCCAATTAACGGACCGAGAACAACCATGGAGGGGAATGGTGCCAACAGTCAATCCGTCACCATGGAGACGTTCGGAAACCAAGAGCGAGAGAAAGAAGTGGCGTTACGCACCGTGCCGATTATTTTAAAGAACGGTAAAAGGAGAATCACCGTGAACTGCCTGTTGGACGAAGGTAGCGATACAACCTACGTCAACGAAGATATTCTGAAAGAACTTGGTTTGACAGGCGAGAAAGAGCCAATCGAGGTCAAAGTAGCTAATGACCAAACAATCCGTTTTATGTCGGGAACATTCGAAATCGGCATTGAAAGCACTGATGGTCAAGTGGACCGAATGATAACCGCCAAAACTTCCACCAAGATTTGCGGGGGTTTAAAAGCTGTTGATTGGATCAAGATCCAAGACCGATGGAGGCATTTGCGCGGAATTCCATTCCCAAGTCTTACAAAAAGAAGTCGAATCGATGTACTACTTGGAGCAGACCATTACGAGCTGATGCATTCGATGAAAGAAGTGACAGGAGGTCCGAATGAACCGTGCGCAAGACTATGCCCCCTGGGATGGACTGCCATTGGAAAGATTCAGAATCCAGACGCAAAGGAGAGGCACTACACTGGATTCCATCACACATTTCGCCTTCAAATCGAAGGGAAAGAGCCAACGTCCGCTTTACCTGAGAAGGACACCTCTGAACTAAACTGTTTGCTGAAACGTTTCTGGGACTTGGAAAGTATCGGAATTATCCCGACTGATCAGTATCAGCCAACACCGGAAGACAAGTTAGCGTGGGATAAAGTCAACAAGTCTTTGAAGTTTAATGGCCAGCATTATGAAGTAGCCGTTCCGTGGAGAGATGAGAGACCGCAGCTGCCGAACAATTTACCGATGGCGAAGAAAAGATTGGTGTCCACCGAGCGAAAACTGATGAAAGATAAAGAAGTAGCCGTGGCTTATCAACAGGTGTTTAACGAATACTTGGATAAGAAGTACATTCGCCGCGTTCCTGATGACGAGCCAACACCTGACTGCCAGTGGCTCCTCCCACACTTCCCAGTAGTTCGACCGGACAAGGCGACTACCAAAGTGCGCATAGTGTTTGACGGGTCAGCACCCTTCGAAGGAAAGAGTTTAAACACCGAAGCGCTAACCGGGCCGAAGCTGCAAAGCGACGTGTTCGACATTCTCGTTAAGTTCCGGAAAGAGACATAAGTCAAATGTATCATCAGCTAGTCTTACGCGAGGAAGACCGACCGCTGCACCGTTTCTTATGGCGTGATATGGACCTCCGCAGAGAGCCGGAAGTTTACGAGTTTCTCCGATTCGTTTTTGGTGGATGTTATTGTCCCTTCTGTGCACAATTCACTTGGAAAAAACACGCAGAACTCCACCAAGAAAATTACTCGTTAGCGGCTGATGCAGTAAAGAATCATTGTTACATGGATGATCTCATGCCGTCAGTGGATTCCGTAGAGAAGGCCATAGAAACAAGACGCCAGTTAACCGAGATGGGTGACAAGGCCGGGTTCCACGTTCGAAAGTGGGTTTCGAATTGTCCAGAAGTATTGGAGGATGTTCCAGACGAGGATCGCGCTTCCGAAGTTGATCTTGAGAAGAATCAGTTCCCCGTGACAAAAACGTTGGGCGTGTCATGGTCCGCACAAAACGATCATTTTCTTTTCTACTACTCACCGCCTGCCGAGGACTTTGAATATACGAAGAGAAATGTCCTAAAGAAAACAGCAGCGCTATTTGACCCGCTTGGTTTTCTAGCCCCGTTCGTCGTTAAAGCCAAACTTTTCGTGCAGCAAGCCTGGCTAGAAGCATTACAGTGGGATGATCCGCTTCCGTCCAAACAGAAAGAAGAGTGGAAAAATTGGTTCAGTGACTTGTCCCTCCTTGAGGAGATCAAGATTCCTCTCTGTTTAAAAGACACAAGTACAAAGGAAAGCTCTATCACTCTGCACACATTCTCCGACGCGTCCGAGAAGGCCTACGCCGCAGCCGTATACACCAGACACGAATACGAAGATGGAAATGTTACTACTCGGCTTATCGCATCGAAGACCCGTTTAGCTCCGTTAAAAACTGTGAGCATTCCTAGACTTGAACTTATGGGCGCTCTTATCGGTCTACGATTGGCAAATCAAGTCTGTTCTGCACTCAAGATCCCATCTAGCAATGTCACATACTGGGTGGACAGCCTGAATGTCGGCTTTTGGATTCGGGGACAGAGCCGCGAATACAAACCGTTTGTTGCACACCGCATTGGTGAGATCCATGACAAATCTAACCCTGACCAATGGCGTTACGTACCGACAGATTTGAATCCTGCGGATCTTGGCACCAGAGGAATGACGGCACGAGAGTTGACCGAGAGTTTAAAGTGGTGGAACGGACCCGATTTCTTACAATGTCCTGAAGCTGAATGGCCGGACTGCAAATTCGACAAACCGTCACGTGAAGCAATGACCGAGCTCAAATCAACGCCCAGGCAGAACAATGAGAGTTCAACAAGCTACAACTTCGTTCAGCTGTTGACCAATGAACGCGACGCACAGACAGACAAGTTGAAAGAAGTAGAGTGGCGCTTAGACCCCACAAGATACTCAAAGTGGTACAAAGTCAAACCGAAAGGAGCGTTAGAGATTGGACTGTCGTTGGTGCGTGTGAGAAGCTGGGTACAACGATTCGTGAGCAACTGCCGTAAACCAGAAAATCAGCGAGTATTTGGAGAGCTAACGCCAGCAGAGCTGTTAACTGCCGAAACAGAAATTATCAGGGAAGCTCAAAGTGAAGCATTCAGTGATGAAATCGGAGCACTGATAAAGAACCAGACCCTTCCGCGAAAATCTACGCTGCTCCCCAGCACTCCAATCCTTATCGACAGGATTCTACGTTCGAACACCAGGCTGCGACACTCCGATGACCTCTCAGATGATGTAAAATTTCCAATTATCCTGCCAAAGAGGAATCATGTCACGCGATTAATCGTCCAATATCATCACGAAAGCGAAGGCCATCAGATGGGTGTGAACTACACCATAAACCATCTGCGAGAGAAGTACCTAGTCATCCATGTTCGTGAGGAGGTCAAACGAGTGAACAGAGAATGCCGTGAATGTGCAAGACGTTTTAAAGTCCAACCAGCCCAGCAACAGATGGCTCCATTACCGCCAATCCGTCTCCAGATGACAACAAAACCGTTCGCTAATTGTGCCGTGGATTTTGGAGGACCGTACCTTACCATGCAAGGGCGTGGACGACCCCGTGCCAAACGTTACCTGTGTTTGTTTATGTGCTTGCAAACACACTGCTGCCATTTGGAGATGGCAACCTCATTAGAAACCGACGCGTTTCTCAACGCATTCGTGCGAATGACGGCACGGAAAGGATGGCCAACGAAACAAACGAGTGACAATGGTACGAACTTCGTGGGCGCTGAGAAAGAAATCAGGGAGTTGGTCAGTCAACTGGATCACGATCAGCTTCAACGTATGACGTCTAGTCATGGCGTTACTTGGCATTGGAAGCCTCCACAAGGGCCCCACTTTGGAGGTGTGTACTAGCGTGTTGAAACTGCTCTATTTTGCAGAAATTCCATCCGCCATTATTTGGTGTTCGGGCAGGATCAGGCGGTATTTTCAACTTTCGCAGATTTCGCAAAAAACTAAACTCGCTGGAACTTTTAAACAATATTTTTGAAAATAGTTCACCAAAAGGGTCTTTTGGACGAAATAAAAGAAAATTCGAATTTTCGGTCCTGTCTCGGGATTCTCGAAAAATACAGTCAGACGCTCTTAAAACCCACGCTTGCCCTTTACTTCTGTAGGCTGTAGCCTGCGTTCATTTCGTAACAACGACACCATATGCTTTCTAGGTAATGTTTTGAAACAATTCAAATAAGAAGTCCGATATTTGCTAGATTTGTCGAGTATTTACCTGAAAAGAACATGGTAGATGTTATCTTCTTCGGTTTCACTGTCGGTTCGCATCGAATGTCAAATAAAGTTCGTCGAAGCAGGTTTTCATCGCTTGCTGCACTTCATTTGACATCAAAGCGAGAATTGAGTATTCTTTAAGAAAAATGCTCTTTGTCAGTCAATTCATCTTTCGAATTCGGAGACTATTCGAACATGCAAGGCTCATCAATGCTAGTCCCTCTGCAAATGTTTGTGTCAACTTGAGCACATAGCAAGAAGTTAGGGTGGAGGGTAGATGGCACTAGCCCTCAAACCTTTATCATCAGACCACAACACAAAATTGAAACAGGAGGAGTAAATAAATTGAACTTGTAGCTTGACCAGAAACATTGCTTAGGCCCAACACTGTCACAAGGCTACAATTACTTCATCTGATGTGATTCAGTGTGGCAGGAGTGCTTGTCACGTGACTAACCCAGGCCCAAACTGCCACCCTAAGCCCAAATCTAACCCTAACCCCAACAACTCATCCCTAACCCATAAGGCTTTAACTTGCAACTCTAGTCCAGACACTATTATGAGTTAAGCCTAACCCTAGCTTTCACTCCATGGTGTCGTAAGTCCTGGTCACGTGGCCCCTATTGCTCTCTATTTCAAACTTTTTCTTTCAATTTTCAATATTTTATATGTACGTTAACAGTCCAAGGGTGCGAAACTTTGGCTTTAAAAATCGAGTACACTAGACAACGGGGCGGAAATCTTAAGAGGCCGTGTCACTAAGACCGTTCCACTCGATTTTGGACTCCAAAATAGTTTTCCTTCATATTTCTGTCACAGGTAGTACTATCTATCCTTACTACTAAAATGCAGTTGAAATGATCAGAAAGTTTGTTTCTATCCACTGTGGAGCATTTATCGATTACCAGTGTCAAGAAGTGATGAAACGGCCATTTTTCACGAGTTCTAACACAGCATATTAAACGTTCGTTAAAAATACTTCGCGCCGATAAAACCCCCAAAATTTGTACACATCCAGTCAATTTTTATCAGTTCTTACTGCTGACATGTCATTTGGTTGCTTTCTTGTTCAAAATCGGAGGAAAACTACAATATTTATAGAACACCTTCAGTAATTTATGCAAACATCGCGAAAATATGGTCCTAAATCTTGCCTTATTTTTCACTTGTGGCAAATAGACCAGGCCTAAATTGCCATTCTAGTTTTAGATTAAGACCTTTTCTGTCGAATTGTGAAATAAAATTTGCGGCACAACGCAATATTGAGAAATAAGTTCGAACGAATTCTTGGCTATTTTCACGGATTAAGTAATGCGTGACACACTTCACATTCCAGTCCGAGTCTTGTTGCCTGACAATTTGATGCTTTGTTGATCAATATTTTCCGCCAAACGACAAGGGAAAATGCATTGAAATTCTACAAATAGCAGCTTGCTTTTCCTTGTTTCGGTTAGTTGACACCAAATACGGTGTTTCGTTTCCTGACCATTAAATACATGTAATGATAAGGTCGCTTCGTGTCCTTCGTGATTTAATTTACCACTCACCCGGAGTTTTTATAACTGCTAATTTTGCATTAAAATTCACTTGTAGATATAATACTTTTTTAGCCACAAATTATCTCTATATTAAAATCCAATTCTCGCCGTTAATTAACGGCGAAAATAGGAGTAGTATAAAAGAAACACTCCAACTCTCGCCGTTAATTAACGGCGAAAATAGGAGTAGTATCAAAGAAACACTCCAACTCTCGCCGTTAATTAACGGCGAAAATAGGACTAATATATAAGAAACACTCCAATTCTCGCCGTTAATTAACGGCGAAAATAGGAGTAGTATAAAAGAAACACTCCAACTCTCGCCGTTAATTAACGGCGAAAATAGGAGTAGTATCAAAGAAACACTCCAACTCTCGCCGTTAATTAACGGCGAAAATAGGAGTAGTATAAAAGAAACACTCCAATTCTCGCCGTTAATTAACGGCGAAAATAGGAATGGTATTAAAGAAAGACTCCAATTCTCGCCGTTAATTAATTAATAAGGCGTGAAAAAATGTCAACACGTGACAATTAAGATCGCTACCAGGGGATCGTATCCGATGCTCTTTATTCGCGTTACTGGGATATCCATTGAGACTTGCAACACGACATTATAGTCCCTGAAGATTTTCGCCTATAAATTAGGATTACCAGCAGTCCCTGGTGCAAGCGCAAAGCGCTGGAGGAAGAGAACTCTAATGGCAACACTGTTCAGACTGTTCATGTTACTGCAGGTCTGCGCGGGTGTCATTCGCCAAAGCGTTACGCAACGCAACTTATGAAATGCAATATATGTTTTAAAAGATTATTCTGTGTAAGCTTTATATAACTTCCCCGAAATTAAAATTTGCTGATGGCTTTCGATCATGTTGATGGGCCGGAAATCGAATCGACCACACAAGGCCGCGTTATCTTCGAAAAAGTGTGAGGCTTTCTCGATAGTCCCTTGGGTTACCGGATTAACATCCGCTGTTCGGGAAAATGAGCTCACATTTCTTCACCTGGAAAGAAGACAACGAAAATCGAGTATTACAAATTTGGTTACGAAAATGACAGTTCTTAAGACCAATTTCCTTACCGACCCTTCACTGTTTTATGGAGTATTGAAAATCTTCGGCCGAAGTTTTGTGGAAATCTGTCACTTCCTTATTCTTAAAAATTCCTGCAAAAAGGCTTCACTTTCCCGCTTGAAATGTTTTGCGTACAAGGTTGGTAGGTAGGCAAAAAAGCAACCAAGGCGTTATGAGCGGCACTGTATGAGAATGCCACCAAAAAAGAACAAATCACGGAGAATTCTGCATTTGATTGACGCATCAATCGAATGAGCCGATTTTCAGCTGGACGCAGGGAATTTGATCCAGAACTTATGTTCTGGTCTTACATTTTCAAGAAAAATATGACTCGACTCAAACACGGTTTTTAGAGGTTTGTCTCCTTGGCAACTGACTTCTGGACAGAATAAACTTAATTGCATGCTTATAAACTAATAAAGGTAATGGTAACTAATATTAACTTGAAAATAGGGCGACAATTTAATCTATTCGATATGTTTGAGGTTTAATACCTAGAGAATGGTATTCGTTTCCAATCCTGAAAATTTGAGAACTTTTGGTTGAAATCTAAGAAAGATATCGTGCTTGAGATATTCGTGATTTGGCTGTTTGTGCTATTCAGCTATTCGAATGCTCTTTTGCTCGCTCCCTCTTCAACAAGGGATTTGAACAAGCCAAACTTCAAAAGTTCGACTGCTCGAGGGTTTCCCTGGGCAGGGAAGGGGGTGGGGGGGGGGGGGGGTGGTGGGGTGTTGAAGTTTCGAGTTTCGAATTGATCGGCGCATTACTTAAGGGCGAAAATTGCATGCACCGTTATATTCAAATTGGATTTTTAGCCGTGAACTAACGGCGAAAAGAGGACACACTAAAAAATACTGATACGAATTTTAGCCGTTACTTAACGGCGAAGAGAGGACACACAGATCTCTTATTGATCCTATTTTTAGCCGTTACTTAACGGCGAAAAGATGACGGGCTAAAATATACCGAGCCGATTTTAGCCGTTACTTAACGGCGAAGAAAGGACACACTAAAATATAACGACTCGATTTTACCCGTTACTTAACGGCGAAATGAGGACAAACACATATTTATAGATGCAATTTTTAGCCGTTACCTAACGGCGAAAAGAGGTCAAAGCTAAAAAAAAAAATTTGATCTGATTTTAGCCGTTAGTTAACGGCGAAAATTGTACACTATCATATATTCTGATCCGATTTTTAGCCGTTACTTCACGGCGAAAAGAGGACATATTAAAACATACAAATCCGATTTTAGCCGTTACTTAACGGCGAAGAAAGGACACTTCAATATACAGACTCGATTTTAGCCGTTACTTAACGGCGATAAGTGTACACCCTTTTTTTGTGATCCGATTTTTAGCCGTTACTTAACGGCAAAAAGATGACACTTCATATAATTGTGACCGGATTTTAGCCGTTACTTAACGGCGATAAGTGTACACCCTTATTTTTTTACTGATCCAATTTTTAGCCGTTACTTAACGGCAAAAAGATGACACTGTATAATATTCTGACCGGATTTTAGCCGTTACTTAACGGCGAAAAGAGGACAGACCAAAATATACTGATCCGATTTTCGCCGTTGATTAACGGCGAAAATTTGAGCAGTATAAATTATGAAATAATAATTTTCTACAGGTAAAATTAATGGCTAAAAAATAATTTTATATGTAGAGAAAGTTAATAACGAAATTTTGCAATATATCAACACCCCCACTCACCTTGTTGACCTTGTAGTTCCTGATGACCCTGTGAGAATTTACCACTGAAACTTTCCTGGTTATCGTACACAAGCAAAAGTACGGTACTCGGTGCCTACAATTAAAATGATCCAGTAAGTCTGTCTTGAAAGGAGAGTCGATGACCAAAAGAGATTTGAATACATCTTCCTCAGTATGTAATCATTCAAGACTCGGGTTGCGTTACCGCCCGTGGTGGTGGGAGTGGGGGAGGGGGTGGGGGACTGGGGTTAGTACACCATAAATTGTCCCGCTACGGTTCTAAGATCTTGCCGCTGTTGTAGGATAGAGGACATCATAACGAGCGGAGAGCGGACATCAAAATAGGGGCTGCACGATTTTGAGGTTTCTGAAGCTTTGATCACTTGCCCCAAACAACATTGCAACATTTAACAGTCAAAGCGGGGCTGGACTAGGCTATTATATTCTTAAATCATGAACTGCAAGATTTTGTATTCGTTTAATTTAAGGATCAAACCAGGATTACAATGCCAAAAGGAGCAAAAAGGATCCTTTTCTAAAGAATTGAGAACCTTACTTAACCGTATGCCGTGACACATACCTGTACATAGCCCACAAAAACGAGAGTACCTCCGGGCGTTACCGCTGCAGTGATAACGCAATTCACCATGCCTACCTAGTAGGCTAACTTACAAGTTTCGAAGAGATACACGAAATAATACTGTGCAATTGTGATAGCGCTTGAGCTCCACTTCGTTGCGAACTCCCTCGAGCGAGATTGTAAATAGCTTTTTAGAAAAAAAGCGGCTAACTTATCGCTTGTGCAGTAGTATTCCGCAAGTAGTGCGCACGGTATTACTTAGCTCTTATTAACCGAGCAGGAGGTCTGTATGGGAGAATCTTGACCGAGGTCGTGATCATGAGTACAGACAGAACGCAGTGTACTCATGACCGAGATCAAGATTCTCCCATACAGACCGACTAAGCTCGGTTAATAAGATGTTCATTATACGACCAAACTAGAAAACTTTTCACCTTAAATATTCGCTTCGGTTCGCCGTACTCGCTGACATTAGGGAGCTTAAGCAAACTACGACGGCAACGGCAACGGCAACGAGAACGTCACCAAACAAAAGGCTTAATGAGCAGAACAATAGTTCTGCACGTTCGTTTGAAGTCTCGGTACAGTTCCTAGCCGTTCTCTGCAAAACAACAACGTGAAACTTCGAAACTTGTAAGTTAGCCTACTAGGTAGGCATGGTGAATTGCGTTATCACTGCAGCGGTAACGCCCAGAGGTACTCTCGTTTTTGTGGGCTATGTACAGGTATGTGTCACGGCATACGGTTAAGTAAGGTTCTCAATCCTTTAGAAAAGGATCCTTTTTGCTCCTTTTGGCATTGTAATCCTGGTTTGATCCTTAAATTAAACGAATACAAAATCTTGCAGTTCATGATTTAAGAATATAATAGCCTAGTCCAGCCCCGCTTTGACTGTTAAATGTTGCAATGTTGTTTGGGGCAAGTGATCAAAGCTTCAGAAACCTCAAAATCGTGCAGCCCCTATTTTGATGTCCGCTCTCCGCTCGTTATGATGTCCTCTATCCTACAACAGCGGCAAGATCTTAGAACCGTAGCGGGACAATTTATGGTGTACTAACCCCAGTCCCCCACCCCCTCCCCCACTCCCACCACCACGGGCGGTAACGCAACCCGAGTCTTGAATGATTACATACTGAGGAAGATGTATTCAAATCTCTTTTGGTCATCGACTCTCCTTTCAAGACAGACTTACTGGATCATTTTAATTGTAGGCACCGAGTACCGTACTTTTGCTTGTGTACGATAACCAGGAAAGTTTCAGTGGTAAATTCTCACAGGGTCATCAGGAACTACAAGGTCAACAAGGTGAGTGGTAAATTAAATCACGAAGGACACGAAGCGACCTTATCGTTACATGTATTAAATGGTCAGGAAACGAAACACCGTATTTGGTGTCAACTAACCGAAACAAGGAAAAGCAAGCTGCCATTTGTAGAATTTCAATGCATTTTCCCTTGTCGTTTGGCGGAAAATATTGATCAACAAAGCATCAAATTGTCAGGCAACAAGACTCGGACTGGAATGTGGTGTGTCACGCAATACTTAATCCGTGAAAATAGCCAAGAATTCGTTCGAACTTATTTCTCAATATTGCGTTGTGCCGCAAATTTTACTTCACAATTCGACAGAAAAGGTCTTAATCTAAAACTAGAATGGCAATTTAGGCCTGGTCTATTTGCCACAAGTGAAAAATAAGGCAAGATATAGGACCATATTTTCGCGATGTTTGCATAAATTACTGAAGGTGTTCTATAAATATTGTAGTTTTCCTCCGATTTTGAACAAGAAAGCAACCAAATGACATGTCAGCAGTAAGAACTGATAAAAATTGACTGGATGTGTACAAATTTTGGGGGTTTTATCGGCGCGAAGTATTTTTAACGAACGTTTAATATGCTGTGTTAGAACTCGTGAAAAATGGCCGTTTCATCACTTCTTGACACTGGTAATCGATAAATGCTCCACAGTGGAGAGAAACAAACTTTCTGATCATTGCAACTGCATTTTAGTAGTAAGGATAGATAGTACTACCTGTGACAGAAATATGAAGGAAAACTATTTTGGAGTCCAAAATCGAGTGGAACGGTCTTAGTGACACGGCCTCTTAATATTCTTGTTCGTGTCGAAATAGATTCTGATTGGTTTACGAGGATTTATCGATCAATTTTGGCAGGACAATTTTGCTCCAAAATCCAGATATGGCGTCCAAACTGTGATTGTGGGTTCTTCTTGAGCCCGCAATCAATTGACCGTGCCAACAAAGAGAACGCCATTTCGAAGGCCAAAAAGTAGCCGTGGTTGGTCGTAGTTATTACTGCCATCTTTCCAACGGATTGGGTGTAGATGCTTTCAATATTTTCTCCTGGCAAGACGGACAATGGAGGATTAATGGGTGTTACTAAACAATGTAACATAGTAACGGGTAACGAGTAACGAGTAACGAGTAACGGAGTAACGAGAAACCGAGTAACGGGAAAAAAACTTCCATAGGTAAAAAAAAAATACTAAAACAAATAAATAAAAAATAATATCAAATAAAAAAACAGAAATAAGTAGCTAGATTTCCGGATTGAAATTCCTGGTATTCCATGTGGCAAGTGGAACAGTATTTTCCGGTTGTCTCTTTTACCTGATTTGGAGTTGCAGTTGTTCGACGACTCTGAAGTTAAAACGGACGATATTTTGAGCGAGGACCATGTTTTTTTTTTCAGTGCAGCTAACATGCGAAGGAATTTAAATCGAGTCCACGACCACTTTGAGTATATGATACCAACGTATTTTCCTGGCAAGTGCAAGAGCCACGTTCGAAGGACGACAGAAACATGCGAGCTGTTTACTCGCCAGGTCGTGCACACAGGGAAGGTACCACCTGGTAACGGATCTGAACGAGCAATCATTTATGCTCGAGTAAGAGCTGAAAGCTTTTGGTAAACAATAAACACGCCAAGCACTGCTATTGAGAGGACCTCTTGACTGTGCGCCCATCTATCCTATTTCTTTTTCTCTTTCTTCCCTTTTTTTCGCTAGGAGAGCCTGCTTGCAGGCTAAATATTTATAAGACTTATCGTCTTATCGGCCAGCAATCCATCGCTTCAGGCCTATCGATCTATCGATCTATCGATCCAGCGATCTATCGATCCATCGATCCCGCCATCTAGCGAACCATCGATCCAGCGATCTAGCAATCTGTTGATCTATCGATCCATACATCCATCGATCCATAGATCTATCGATCCATAGATCCAGCGATCAATCGATCTATCGATCCATGGATCCGGCAATCTATCGATCCGATCAATCCATCCATCAGTGAACTATCAGTCCACAGCATCGCTCCAGAGATCCTATGGTCTACGATCCACTGACTGATACAAGTTATTTTCTAAAGTTATTTCACTTTTCGCATGACGTCAGTTGTGAGGCTTTTACACCGAGGTAAAGCAACGAACGGCTTAACTTAACGATGAAAGTGGAAATATCACTAGATGAAATTACCGCTGTGACAGTTTTGTTTGTGCGATTGCCTTTGTTTGACTCAGAAGCCAAGAAGTTTTCGCCACCTCTCTTTGCTCTCCTGTCCGCCATGATCCTTGTGTCTTTACAATTTCATTGCTGAACGTCATTTCCGGTGTAATCTGAGCGTTTGGCCGAGCGCGAAAAGAAACCACCTCGAATTGCGAAATCCAAACTTCGAGGCTCAAAAAACACTCTAAAAAATCGCTTTTGATCTCTTAAACCCGCGTATTTGTGTTAAGATATAAACAAGCAAATTAAGCAAAATTATATTTTTACTTCATAGGCACTTTAAATCGATAGATACACTGAATACATCTGGATAATCGCGAGATTCTCGAGTTAAATTTATACAATAACCGAGTTACTGCGCGTTGTGATTGGCTGATGCCTGTCATCTATTAGAGTACAGACACACAGATGACGTCACTGCGCGTCCTTGAATTTCGACAGAGTTAAACAAAGCGATCTTAAAGTGAAATATATAGCTATCGACATAACCTTGAACATTTTAAGAAATTAGAATTTATAAAATGTCCAAGGATGAATATTCTACATCTGATTATTTAAATCACTTAAAACAAATTACCGAAAGGCGACATTTAGCGAAATTTAAAATAAGTTATCAAACATATTATTGAACTTGGTCGATATTATACCAATCATCTGCCTAATTCAAATCAAGTGGAAAATGAAACTCATCTCTTGTTTTAACGTAGCGCATACTTTGCCCAGAGGCAGACATTCTTTAATCATACCCGTGAAATACATATCTCTTGGACAAGACAAGCGCTGTGTACGTACAAATCATTCGAAAATATGACTGTGTGCAAACAATACAATTTGCGAACAGCTAAAAGATCACATGCTTTTCGCTTATCTGGCGAAACTCACTTCAAAATTCGAGCAAATTAAATTGATTTACTATGGTTATTTGCAGTAGCAACTTAGAACGATTGAGAGTGCGAAAACTGTAATAATATTAATTAGAGTTTGAATTCCTTTCACTCTGTTTTCTGTTTGTTTTTCGTCAAATCCGAGCGAGCCGATTTTCTATCCTTGTACCTATCGACTGTACTCGGCAAGCCATCTAGTCTTTTGGCTGTACTTTAAGCAACTCTCTCGGTAGTCGTACTCTAAATTATAGAACTTTGCTAAAACAAGCTTTGTATGCTTTGAGTTCATGACATAAAGGTAACCTGAAACCAAAAAAGATATCCATGTCATTAATTTCATTCCAGGCTGGTGAAAGCGTAACTGTTTATTGTGTTCCTTCTCATTTGATTGTTTCAGCGTTTTCTTTGTTTTATTTTCTTCTAGCTATACGCTTAGTTCTTTCGCTCCAACTGCGGCGGGCGGCAAAATTCATTGTTGTGAACCATCCTCAGTAAATATTCATTATGATCATTTGAGATAATCATATCCTCGGTTTTAATCATCAGATAGACCAAGATTTCAATATCTTAAAGGAGAAGTTCACTCCAGAATGGCCATTTATTTTCTTTACGCCAATAAAAAGTTTATACAAAAATATGTTATTCACCAAAATTTCAGCTTCCAACGAGCGCTAAATCCCTACGAAATCTTTCTCTAAAGTAGCCCAAAATTCGACAACTGAACGCCGCCATCTTGGAGCTAGTAATGTATGCGTGACGTCAAAGAGCTCAGCCTGAAGTTTAGCGGGAAAATTTAAATACTCGAAACTCCTTGTTTCTTTGTAGTGGCTTTTGTTTGTCAAAATGCCTGTTTGTGCAGCTCCATGTTTCTCAAACAGAGCTCCAAGAGATACAAAAAACCTTTCACCTTTTCTTTCCTTTCAGACAGGCATTTTGACAAACAAAAGCCACTTCAAAGAAACAAGGAGTTTGAAGTATTTAAATTTTCCCGCTAAGCTTCAGGCTGAGCTCTTTGACGTCACGCATACATTACTAGCTCCAAGATGGCGGCGTTCAGTTGTCGAATTTTGGGCTACTTTAGAAAAAGATTTCGTAGGGATTTAGCGCTCGTTGGAAGCTGACATTTTGGCGAATAACATATTTTTGTATAAACTTTTTATTGGCGTAAAGAAAATAAATGGCCATTCTGGAGTGAACTTCTCCTTTAATTTGGTCTATCTGATGATTAAAGTGCCTATGAAGTAAAAAATATTTATTGCTTATTTTTAAGGCTTTTCAAAATATAGACGAATGGCGTTTTCCTTTTTAAAATATCTTTTTTCGTTTTAGAGATATTTAGGTTTTTGTATTATGCAAATGAGGAAAGTGATAACGTCATTAATCGTTCCACAAAAAGATAAATCACTTAATCAAGCATATCTCTTGGAGTATTAAAACGGTGTTCTTCAAACTTGGCACCATCAATGTTCATCATAAAAGGCACATGATGGCACCCGTTGCGCCGTTGCCATGGCAACAGTTTTGCTGCATATTACAAAAACCTAAATATCCCCATAACGAAAGAAGATATTTCAAAAAGGAAAACGCCATTCGTCTTTATTTCGAAAAGCCCTAAAAATAAGCAGTAATTATTTTTTACTTCATATGCACTTTAAAACCGAGGTTTACTTTAAAAATTAATGTTAATTATTCGTACAAACGAGTCGAGCGTAGTGCTGCCTTTTCGGGGAGCGGGAGTTTACTGGTACAATAGAACATAGGTTTTTGACTTTTTTGACCAATTAGACTGCGCGTAGTATCTGAGGTTAGTTCATATAATTTCTTAATATTCTAGTGATTCTGATAGATATAAAAGTCCTCACTCATTGTTTTTTCTTTAATCGCCACTTAACAGCTTTTTTGTATTTTCGACTGATCCATTTTTTCTTTGCTTCTATACAGGTATCTAAGCTACAATAAAATAGAAGCGCTACCTGAAGGAATATTTCAAAGCTTACCAATGCTGCATTACCTGTAAGTACATGCATCTGGCAAGATATCAATGAACGAAGTCACGATAATTGTTTTTTGTCTAATTTCTAGAGGTGAATATAAGAATGGAACATTTTGATTGGCTGAAATTCTCTAGTTTATGACGCTATATTCACTTCGCCAGAAGGTGATTATAGCATTTCAGGGCTTGGTTACTCAGCCGCGCCACCTTTGCCATCCACGCAAGTAAACATGGCAGCATTTGCTGAATGAAATTTTCGTTCATTCTGAAAAAATCACTCCACATCCGGAGTATTCAACACAGTAGGAATTTGGAAATTGTCTGCCAAGGCTCTTGGACAGAAAATATTTTCAAGAGATGATTCTCAAGGCATTAGCATTGATGGTAAACACGGTGGTTTTGTAGATCGCACGAGGCCATGAGAAACTCAATTCGATCGATTGACCCAAAACTATTCAGAGCTGCCCGACTCATTTCAAGCCGATTTACACAATTGTTCAGAAGTCGCCAATGACTAATCAAAGGTACTAAATATCTATAAAAAAAAAAAGCAGAGACCGATACAACGTAGAAAGGTTTTAAATTTGTGTACTATATTGCGGCTGGCCAAACCAGCCTTCTTCAGGTACAATGGGAAATTACATCGCAAGGGTTTTATATGTAGTGATTGCGGTATTTTGCGTAATACCAGAAATACGTAAAGGTAATAAAATTGACAGTGTAGAATGCAATACAAATAAAGTAAAATAAACTAAAAATAATAAAATAGCTGATAATACAGTACAGAGAAATAAATCAGTATGTTTCTTCGCGGATGTTAAGACTTTCGGGATCAATTGTCCCGCCTTTTAAGATTAAAAAGGCTTCCCTGGCCTTACGGATTGATGGATTGATGTCATTAGCAGTGTGGTTAGGAGAGGAAAGGAAATGTTCTGCAACTGTAGTAGGTTTAGATTTAGTGTTAGGGTTATCTATGGTACGGCGGTGTTCGTTAAAACGGTCTTTTAAACGTCGTTTAGTCTCTCCTATGTATTGTAAATTACAGTGGTGACATTGAATCATGTAGATGAGGTTTTTAGTGTCACAGATCAAGTTTTTAGTGTCACAGATCAATGTTCAAGGATGAATATTCTACATCTGATTATTTAAATCACTTAAAACAAATTACCGAAAGGCGACATTTAGCGAAATTTAAAATAAGTTATCAAACATATTATTGAACTTGGTCGATATTATACCAATCATCTGCCTAATTCAAATCAAGTGGAAAATGAAACTCATCTCTTGTTTTAACGTAGCGCATACTTTGCCCAGAGGCAGACATTCTTTAATCATATCCGTGAAATACATATATCTTGGACAAGACAAGCGCTGTGTACGTACAAATCATTCGAAAATATGACTGTGTGCAAACAATACAATTTGCGAACAGCTAAAAGATCACATGCTTTTCGCTTATCTGGCGAAACTCACTTCAAAATTCGAGCAAATTAAATTGATTTACTATGGTTATTTGCAGTAGCAACGTAGAACGATTGAGAGTGCGAAAACTGTAATAATATTAATTAGAGTTTGAATTCCTTTCACTCTGTTTTCTGTTTGTTTTCCGTCAAATCCGAGCGAGCCGATTTTCTATCCTTGTACCTATCGACTGTACTCGGCAAGCCATCTAGTCTTTTGGCTGTACTTTAAGCAACTCTCTCGGTAGTCGTACTCTAAATTATAGAACTTTGCTAAAACAAGCTTTGTATGCTTTGAGTTCATGACATAAAGGTAACCTGAAACCAAAAAAGATATCCATGTCATTAATTTCATTCCAGGTTGGTGAAAGCGTAACTGTTTATTGTGTTCCTTCTCATTTGATTGTTTCAGCGTTTTCTTTGTTTTATTTTCTTCTAGCTATACGCTTAGTTCTTTCGCTCCAACTGCGGCGGGCGGCAAAATTCATTGTTGTGAACCATCCTCAGTAAATATTCATTATGATCATTTGAGATAATCATATCCTCGGTTTTAATCATCAGATAGACCAAGATTTCAATATCTTAATTTGGTCTATCTGATGATTAAAGTGCCTGTGAAGTAAAAAATATTTATTGCTTATTTTTAAGGCTTTTCAAAATATAGACGAATGGCGTTTTCCTTTTTAAAATATCTTTTTTCGTTTTAGAGATATTTAGGTTTTTGTATTATGCAAATGAGGAAAGTGATAACGTCATTAATCGTTCCACAAAAAGATAAATCACTTAATCAAGCATATCTCTTGGAGTATTAAAACGGTGTTCTTCAAACTTGGCACCATCAATGTTCATCATAAAAGGCACATGATGGCACCCGTTGCGCCGTTGCCATGGCAACAGTTTTGCTGCATATTACAAAAACCTAAATATCTCCATAGCGAAAGAAGATATTTCAAAAAGGAAAACGCCATTCGTCTTTATTTCGAAAAGCCTTAAAAATAAGCAGTAATTATTTTTTTACTTCATATGCACTTTAAAACCGAGGTTTACTTTAAAAATTAATGTTAATTATTCGTACAAACGAGTCGAGCGTAGTGCTGCCTTTTCGGGGAGCGGGAGTTTACTGGTACAATAGAACATAGGTTTTTGACTTTTTTGACCAATTAGACTGCGCGTAGTATCTGAGGTTAGTTCATATAATTTCTTAATATTCTAGTGATTCTGATAGATATAAAAGTCCTCACTCATTGTTTTTTCTTTAATCGCCACTTAACAGCTTTTTTTGTATTTTCGACTGATCCATTTTTTCTTTGCTTCTATACAGGCATCTAGACTACAATAAAATAGAAGCGCTACCTGAAGGAATATTTCAAAGCTTACCAATGCTGCGTTTCCTGTAAGTACATGCATCTGGCAAGATATCAATGAACGAAGTCACGATAATTGTTTTTTAGTGTAATTTCTAGATGTGAATATAAGAATGGAACATTTTGATTGGCTGAAATTCTCTAGTTTATGACGCTATATTCACTTCGCCAGAAGGTGATTATAGCATTTCAGGGCTTGGTTACTCAGCCGCGCCACCTTTGCCATCCACGCAAGTAAACATGGCAGCATTTGCTGAATGAAATTTTCGTTCATTCTGAAAAAATCACTCCACATCCGGAGTATTCAACACAGTAGGAATTTGGAAATTGTCTGCCAAGGCTTTTGGACAGAAAATATTTTCAAGAGATGATTCTCAAGGCATTAGCATTGATGGTAAACACTGTGGTTTTGTAGATCGCATTAGGCCATGAGAAACTCAATCCACCATACCCAAAAAGATGGCGACTGGTACATTTACCTATAATGCTTAGGGCGCGAAAACTGCAAAAACGCTCATAAAAGCGCACAGAAAAGCTGTAAAACCTTGAAACACAGCATGAACAATGTTGTTAGTACGGGGATGAATTTCGCAAAAACGTAGCTTTCTGTGTGCCACATACGCTGTGTTAGGTTCGCAAGGTATTGTGGTCAAATGTACCGCCGCCATCTTTTTTCTTACGGAGGATTCGATCGATTGACCCAAAACTATTCAGAGCTGCCCGACTCATTTCAAGGGGATTTACGCAATTGTTCAGAAGTCGCCAATGACTAATCAAAGGTACTAAATATCTATAAAAAAAAGCAGAGACCGATACAACGTAGAAAGGTTTTAAATTTGTGTACTATATTGCGGCTGGCCAAACCAGCCTTCTTCAGGTACAATGGGAAATTACATCGGAAGGGTTTTATATGTAGTGATTGCGGTATTTTGCGTAATACCAGAAATACGAAAAGGTAATAAAATTGACAGTGTAGAATGAAATACAAATAAAGTAAAATAAACTAAAAATAGTAAAATAGCTGATAATACAGTACAGAGAAATAAATCAGTATGTTTCTTCGCGGATGTTAAGACCTTCGGGATCAATTGTCCTGCTTTTTAAGATTAAAAAGGCTTCCCTGGCCTTACGGATTGATGGATTGATGTCATTAGCAGTGTGGTTAGGAGAGGAAAGGAAATGTTCTGCAACTGTAGTAGGTTTAGATTTAGTGTTAGGGTTATCTATGGTACGGCGGTGTTCGTTAAAACGGTCTTTTAAACGTCGTTTAGTCTCTCCTATGTATTGTAAATTACAGCGGTGACATTGAATCATGTAGATGAGGTTTTTAGTGTCACAGATCAAGTTTTTAGTGTCACAGATCAATGTTCAATGATGAATATTCTACATCTGATTATTTAAATCACTTAAAACAAATTACCGAAAGGCGACATTTAGCGAAATTTAAAATAAGTTATCAAACATATTATTGAACTTGGTCGATATTATACCAATCATCTGCCTAATTCAAATCAAGTGGAAAATGAAACTCATCTCTTGTTTTAACGTAGCGCATACTTTGCCCAGAGGCAGACATTCTTTAATCATATCCGTGAAATACATATATCTTGGACAAGACAAGCGCTGTGTACGTACAAATCATTCGAAAATATGACTGTGTGCAAACAATACAATTTGCGAACAGCTAAAAGATCACATGCTTTTCGCTTATCTGGCGAAACTCACTTCAAAATTCGAGCAAATTAAATTGATTTACTATGGTTATTTGGAGTAGCAACTTAGAACGATTGAGAGTGCGAAAACTGTAATAATATTAATTAGAGTTTGAATTCCTTTCACTCGGTTTTCTGTTTGTTTTTCGTCAAATCCGAGCGAGCCGATTTTCTATCCTTGTACTTATCGACTGTACTCGGCAAGCCATCTAGTCTTTTGGCTGTACTTTAAGCAACTCTCTCGGTAGTCGTACTCTAAATTATAGAACTTTGCTAAAACAAGCTTTGTATGCTTTGAGTTCATGACATAAAGGTAACCTGAAACCAAAAAAGATATCCATGTCATTAATTTCATTCCAGGCTGGTGAAAGCGTAACTGTTTATTGTGTTCCTTCTCATTTGATTGTTTCAGCGTTTTCTTTGTTTTATTTTCTGCTAGCTATACGCTTAGTTCTTTCGCTCCAACTGCGGCGGGCGGCAAAACTCATTGTTGTGAATCATCCTCAGTAAATATTCATTATGATCATTTGAGATAATCATATCCTCGGTTTTTATTTGGTCTATCTGATGATTGAAACCGAGGTTTACTTTAAAAATTAATGTTAATTATTCGTACAAACGAGTCGAGCGTAGTGCTGCCTTTTCGGGGAGCGGGAGTTTACTGGTACAATAGAACATAGGTTTTTGAC
Organism: Meandrina meandrites; assembly: GCA_963693305.1. Taxonomy (NCBI): domain Eukaryota; kingdom Metazoa; phylum Cnidaria; class Anthozoa; order Scleractinia; family Meandrinidae; genus Meandrina; species Meandrina meandrites. The sequence goes on from OY855903.1 coordinate 28,777,327, forward strand.
TTTTTTGACCAATTAGACTACGCGTAGTATCTCATGTTAGTTCATATAATTTCTTAATATTCTAATGATTCTGATAGATATAAAAGTCCTCACTCATTGTTTTTTCTTTAATCGCCACTTAACAGCTTTTTTGTATTTTCGACTGATCCATTTTTTCTTTGCTTCTATACAGGTATCTAAGCTACAATAAAATAGAAGCGCTACCTGAAGGAATATTTCAAAGCTTACCAATGCTGCGTTACCTGTAAGTACATGCATCTGGCAAGATATCAATGAACGAAGTCACGATAATTGTTTTTAGTCTAATTTCTAGAGGTGAATATAAGAATGGCTCTTTTTGATTGGCTGAAATTCTCTAGTTTATGACGCTATATTCACTTCGCCAGAAGGTGATTATAGCATTTCAGGGCTTGGTTACTCAGCCGCGCCACCTTTGCCATCCACGCAAGTAAACATGGCAGCATTTGCTGAATGAAATTTTCGTTCATTCTGAAAAAATCACTCCACATCCGGAGTATTCAACACAGTAGGAATTTGGAAATTGTCTGCCAAGGCTCTTGGACAGAAAATATTTTCAAGAGATGATTCTCAAGGCATTAGCATTGATGGTAAACACGGTGGTTTTGTAGATCGCATTAGGCCATGAGAAACTCAATTCGATCGATTGACCCAAAACTATTCAGAGCTGCCCGACTCATTTCAAGCCGATTTACACAATTGTTCAGAAGTCGCCAATGACTAATCAAAGGTACTAAATATCTATAAAAAAAGCAGAGACCGATACAACGTAGAAAGGTTTTAAATTTGTGTACTATATTGCGGCTGGCCAAACCAGCCTTCTTCAGGTACAATGGGAAATTACATCGGAAGGGTTTTATATGTAGTGATTGCGGTATTTTGCGTAATACCGGAAATACGTAAAGGTAATGAAATTGACAGTGTAAAATGAAATAAAAGTAAAGTAAAATAAACTAAAAATAGTAAAATAGCTGATAATACAGTACAGATAAATAAATCAGTATGCTTCTTCGCGGATGTTAAGACCTTCGAGATCAATTGTCCTGCCTTTTAAGATTAAAAAGGCTTCCCTGGCGTTACGGATTGATGGATTGATGTCATTAGCAGTGTGGTTAAGAGAGGAAAGGAAATGTTCTGCAACTGTAGTAGGTTTAGATTTAGTGTTAGGGTTATCTATGGTACGGCGGTGTTCGTTAAAACGGTCTTTTAAACGTCGTTTAGTCTCTCCTATGTATTGTAAATTACAGCGGTGACATTGAATCATGTAGATGAGGTTTTTAGTGTCACAGATCAAGTTAGATTTAATGTGGCGCGTTTCATTAGTAGTAAAGAAGGTATATGTAGTAAGTCCGTCATAAATGTAGGGGCAAGTGGCGCAGTTTTTTCCACAACGGAAAGAACCGGAATGGAGTTGGGGATGGGGATTAGTAGAATTAGAAGGAAGTTTGGAAGGTCAGGAGAACGCCTGAAGGCAACAACAGGCAACTGTTGCTGAAAAACGTTTTTGCAGCGGGTAGAGGAGAGCAGCGCCACTTGCCCCTACATTTCTGACGGACTTACTACATATACCTTCTTTTCTACTAATGAAACGCGCCACATTAAATCTAACGTGACCTGTGACACTAAAAACGTCACCTACATGATTCAATGTAACCGCTGTAATTTACAATACATAGGAGAGACTATCGTGTCTGCTATTAAAACTGATGACTTGGCAATTACGCTTGAAATCGATAGCCTAGACGATCAACCACGTGATCCGTCCTTTTGGAAGTTTAATAACAGCCTCTTGGACGACCCTGGCTTCTTCCAAAACTTGCGAGACAAATTTCCAACTTGGCTCGAAGAAATCGATTTCTGTGATGACATGAGAGTTAAATGGGACTGGGTGAAATATAAAACTCGTCGAGAAAGTAGTTCGTACAGCAAATTAAAAGCAAAAGAAAGGCGGGAAAAACTCCAAACGATTGAAAGTAAGCTCAAAATATGCGAAGAGAAAATAGCAGAATCGCCGACAGATGAAAATCGTGTTAATCTTGAAGCGGTTAAGGCGGAGTATGAAAGGGAATAAGACTACATTATAAAAGGCTCGATCATCCTTTCCCAGGTAACATGGTTTGAACTAGGAGAAAGAAATAGCAAGTATTTTCTGAATTTAGAAAATAATAATAAAAAGAAAAGCTGTATAAGAAAATTAATCCAAGCAAATGGAAAAGAGTCTACGGATCCAAACGTTATTTTAAATGAAATTCACACTTTTTATTCGGACCTTTATGATGAAAAATCAGTGAGACAAATCGACTCATCCACCTGTCCTTTCCTAGGGAACCTTTCTCCCATTCCTAAGTTAAGTGAAAACAAGCGTGATTCATGTGAAGGTCAGTTGACATATTCAGAATGTTTTAAGGTCCTAGCTACATTTGAAAACAATAAAACCCCTGGGAACGACGGGCTCACAATAGAATTTTACAAATATTTTTGGCCAGAAATTGGCACGCTTCTTGTTGATTCGTTAAATTACGCTTATTTTCATGAAGAATTATCTAACACGCAGAAACAAGCAGTAATAACTTTAATAGAGAAAAAGGACAAAGATAAGAGATCTATTAAAAATTGGAGACCGATATCTCTCGTTAATGTAGATGTTAAAATTGGATCAAAAGCCATTGCTAAAAGGCTTGAGGACGTGTTACCACATATAATTCACTACGATCAAAATGCTTTCGTTAAGGGAAGGACCATTTTCGACGCTGTTTGCACAATAGGCGGTGTTATGGACTTTACAAAACAAAGAGGCTACCACGGTATTATGACGGCTATTGGCCATGTTCTAAACGAGCAGGGGACTGGGTACGAAAATATTTTTTCTGTGTGCGAGCATTCAATATCGATTGAATTGAAAATGGAGCACGTCATCTGAAAGAGCATCCAAAAATTAGTAAATTCACCAAATTTGATGGTTATTGGTTTAAACGCAAAGGCATGGTACACTTTTAAAATAAGAGAGCTTAGTATGGATTGGAGGACGCCTGTCCCTCCAATCCATACTAAGTGTACCATGCCTTTGGGTTTAAACCAATAACCGTCAAATTTGGTGAATTTACTAATTTTTGGATGCTCTTTCAGATGACGTGCCCCATTTTTCAATTCAATCGATATTGAATGTTTGTACCGAAGAGAAAATATGCTCGTACCCAGTCTCCTGCTCGTTTAGAACATGGCTAATTGACTTTGAAAAAGCCTTTGATTCGGTTAATTGGAATTTTCTCCTTAAATCTCTGGAAACTTTCGGTTTTGGTGAATCCTTCATAGCATGGATAACAATGTTTTATAAGAACATATCGAGTTGTGTAACAAATAACGGATTTTCGACTCCTTTTTACCTCATGGTATCATGAATACCATGAGGTATAGTGAGGGTTGGATGTCACTCCATTCCGTTAAACAATTAATGTATGCATTAAATCCCCATTAAAAGTGAATTAAACAAATTTACTCCTGTCTCCCCCGCTAGGTTTTGATTTGTCCACAAAGTCGGGCCATTGTCTTATGTTCATATATGTGGGGGGAGGGGGTGGAACAAAGGCGGCAGTACATGTTTGCAACATGAGCTAAAATGGCGTCTGTCGTGTCGACTCCGACGCTAAAATTGTAAAGGCGAATTTTTGTTCCTTTCGCTACACGTTTGATCAAAATACACTTTTGAAGACCTCACATACCATCAGAAAATGTGCTCAAGAATGCTCAAGTGAACAATTGGGTTAAAAGTGGCGATGTATCCATCAAGATGTAGGCAGAAACTTGCCCAAATTACACAAGCACATGGAGAGATCCAGTATGGCGGGACGTATACAAAACATGGACCCAGGTCCATGGACCACCCCCGTGGACCCGGTCCATGGACCACCCTGTGGGCCTGTGGACCTGGTCCATGGACCACCTCATGGACCCGGTCCATGGACCACTCTCATGGACGTGGTCCATGGACCACCTCTGGGCCTGATTTTCATCGTGCATGTTCATGCACAATATATGTGGGTTTCACAGTATTGTGGATTCAGGGTGGAAAATAACAGTCGGACTTTGGACATTTGCCGACCACAATTTGCCAATGTCCCATGAAATTCCAACAGTGGTTGGACAAAATGTCTGGACAACGTTTTTGTTTTGCTTTCGAGTGCAAACACCAATGTTCTGCGTTAACAATGCATTAGATTAGCAGGCTCACATATCGAGCAGTACTGTAATATGATGTCTGACCTCGCTTTTGTTTTGTCTGATCAAAATGGTGACACTCCACTAGGTCAGCTTTACTTTCTCAGTATTTCTTAATAGCATATCTATTTAAAGCTAAACTTTGTTTGCAACGAATCTAACAGATAAGCACAAGATATTTTGCATCCCATCATAACAATGATAGGTTAGTATGTTCTGTTGTAATTGAGTGATTGTTTGAAAAATAATATCGAGCAAAATCCATGAGGAGAACACCAAAACCTCACATGCCCATACTGGCCTATCATAAGTGGCAAAAGCTTCAATTACATATTAGAAAGCAGGAACTGGATATTGAGTGTCATAAATCTGAGTTCTATACAATGTCCCCAGTCTAACCTTTACACTGACAGGTACAATCTGCTTTTGAAAATAAGGCGTGGTCCATCAGGTGGTGCATGGACCAGGGTGGTCTGTAAGGTTGTCCATGGACCTGGGTCCATGTTTTGTATATGTCTGTTTCCATGTACATGTATACAATGAAAAACAGGCTCAGCTAGGGGTGGTCCATGGACCGGGTCCACAGAGGTGGTCCATGGACCGGGTCCATGGGGTAGTCCATGGACCAGGTCCACAGGGGTGGTCCATGGACCCGGGTCCATGTTTTGTATACGTCCAGTATGGCGGCTGTTGGCTCGAAAGAAACAGATGGGTTTTTCGTTGTATTCATGTCATGATCATATCAAAATACACGTTTGTGGAGTTCTTAAACGAAATGGAATCATGAGAATACTCGACTGCAGAGAAATGAGCACCAAAGTCTAGCTTAAACGTGATGATTGATCGATCGTTGGGAAATGTTTACATACATTTGGACGGCGACTAAATGACTATAATGCAGCCGCAACAAGAAATTATGCTGCAAGCTCCAATGAAATGAATGCTTTACTATCTGGAAGCAAAGGTAAGATTCCCTTGGTTACCATCGTATTTCATTTTGTATAAAGCTTGTAGCAAATGAACTGCTATATTTTAACATTTGTTGGGAAACTTGCTTCATAATTTCCTGCAAACAACGAAAACCATTTGTATTTGTGGCATTCGTTTCCGTCGATAATAACAAGTTTCTGTCGTTATTTCTTTTAGGTGTGCATATAAATGTAGGAGTTATTTTCCTCATGCAAGCAGCAAACCGACTTGACATGTGTTTACTGGAATGTAGTGTTATTATTTGTTCATCATTTTCGCTTCAGTTTTAATGAAATCGGGATGATGAAACCTTAAACTATATTTTCGAGTTTCTTTCATTTGTCCAAATGTGAATTTTACGTTAATTTGAAAATTAAATATATAACCAGATAATTTAGAGTTGACTTACATTTGTTTACTTGATAAAAATTAACATATTCACGTTTTTGGATAATATTATTTACAACAGTTCTAATCTCAAGTGTTGACCATATATAGCTCATTGCGATTGAATTTGGCCTTTATGACACAAGCTAGATTTCAACTACATGTATTATTTAGTTTTAAATCACATTTGATAAGGTGAATGTTGTTTTTGTCCTGAAGGCAACTATCAGAATTAAATTAAGTTTTCATCTGATGATCAAAAGTGAAGTTTCTGTAGTCACACTGTTTGCTACAAAGGACAACAACAAGGCAACAGATTTAACAAAATTTTATTCTGTGCAAATTTTGCACTAATTCAGAAGAAGGCAACATCAAACTTGTCATGATCATAAATTGTACTGATGGATTTATGAAAGACTGATATAAAAATACATTTACAATGGAAACTGCCAAGCTCAAAGCTGATAAAACACAACTGATGTATCTTTTCATAAGAGTAATCACAGTATGTAACTATCAAACACATAAAAATTCCCACTCTACTTGAGACTTGTTGTTCTTCAGAAACTCTATTACAACTGCAGACAGTTGCTTTTAAGATTCCTGTAATAATTTGTATTTATATTTACACAAGGTTCTTTCAGTGTGAAGTTTCAATCACAATGTACTAGCCTATTCTTATTGAGCAAAAATTGCTTGAAACCCCAGCCTGGGAGGGTAGGTGGCCTAATGTTTAGTGCGCTGGACTCCGGATCGGGCGGTCCGGGTTCGAACCCTGGCCGGGGCACTGCGTTGTGTTCTTGGGCAACATACTTTACTCTCATAGTGCCTCTCTCCATCAAGGTGTATAAATGGGTACCGGCGAATTTATTGCTGGGGGTAACCCTGCAATGGACTAGCGTCCCATCCAGGGGGGAGTAGCAATACTCCTAGTCGCTTCACGCTACGGAAACCGGGATAAGCTCCGGCCTGATGGGCCCCTAGGCTCGTATACAGACTTTACCTTTCAGTGTGAAGTTTCAATCACAATGTACTAGCCTGGTCTTATTGAGCAAAAATTGCTTGAAACCCCACCCTGCACAGTGGCATATAGCATGTATATATGGAAGCACCGCCCCCCCCCCCCCCCCCCCCAACCCAACCTTCCCATTCTGCAACAAGTTCATTCCATCCTCATATATTTCTATTGCATTTTTCGACTAAAACAGTTGGAAAAGAGACAAAGGTTCATAAGAATAATAACCAGATACCATGGGGTAGCTCGAAGGAGACTTTGATTTTAATCTCAAACGGGGTGTCCGCCAGGGCGACCCACTATCACCATCGCTTTTTATAATAGTACTTGAATCACTCGCAATCTCTGTCCGCAACAACGATCAAATTAGAGGCATTATGGTAGATGGAAACGAACTGAAACTAGTCATATTTGCAGATGACATGACATCATTTGTTCGTGATAAACAATCACACCTTGCCCTATTTAATACAATTAAGTTATTTAGCACTTATTCTGGCCTTTGCATAAATCATGATGAAACAGAAATTCTCCTGCTTGGAAACATGGAAATGAAAAGTTCGGACCTAGGTGTAAAGGAAATAAGCAAGGTTATTAAAATCCTTGGCGTTCATTTTACTCATAATTATTCGCTTTTCTGGAAAATGAATTTTGAAACCATTGAGAAACCTTTAAGAGAATCTTTAAAAGGGTGGAGTTGGAGAGGTCTCATATTGTTTGGAAAAATTCAAGTAATCAAGTCATTCGCTATACCGAAGATTTTATACCGGGCTTCTCTAATCTCAACCAAAAAAGATTTCATTAAAAGAATTAATAAATTATTATACTCGTTTATTTGGAAAGGAAAGGACAAAATCAAGCGTACGGCACTTATAAACCCCTATGATGAAGGAGGTTTGAAAATGCCTGATGTAGAGTCCATGATTAGCGCGCAAAGAATACTTTGTATTAAGAAATATCTAAGTTCCAACCCAGCTGGTTGGAAGTTTTTTCTGGACTTCTACCTTAAAAGGGTCGGAGGCAATTTCTTGTTCCACTGCAATTTTGATTATACAAAATTACCAGTAGATCTCCCAGATTTTTACAAAGAATGCCTCCTGGTCTGGACCTCTCAAAATGAGTTTAACCCTTCCTCGCTTTCAGAGATAACAAATCAAGTCTTATGGAACAACAAGTTGATATGTATTGAGTCTAGATTAGTTTACAATAAAAAGCTACTTGAAGCCGGACTAGTTAAGATTGGCGACCTCTACGTCGAAAGGGGCGAGTTCAAATTGGACAAGGAGCCATGGCGTTCATCTCTCTCGCCAGTCGATCACTTTTTTATCTTCCGTCTCTTATCTTCGCAAACACACAAAGGCAATCTCCAAGCGAGTTTTATTTTCGCTTAGAAGGAAAGAAACACACCCTTGACAATCTGAATTCAAAATCGTTTTATCAAAGTTTTGTGACTAAGTTATCCAGCAAGCCGACTGCTATGAAGAAATATGATAAACTCTTTAATACAGACACCCTTCGCCTTGACTGGGTGAAGAACTACCTACTGCCTTTTAAGAACTCTCTTTAGACAAAACTAGGAGAATTCCAATATAAATTACTCAACAGAATAATATATACAAACGATATGCTTTTCAAATTTAGGAAAACAGACTGTCCTTTGTGTTATTTCTGTGAAACTGAGCCTGAAACCTTAGAACACTTCTTTTTCTACTGCTCAAAAGTGCGTGCTTTCTGGGAAGAGGTAAACCTCTTGTCAAACTCTCAGGGCATGATATGTAGGTCGTTTAATATTAGAGATATTCTATTTGGGGTGCTTGACATAGTCAGCAATGAAATTCTACTTAATTATATTGTCCTAGAAAGCAAACACTTTATCTATCGCACAAAACTTACTAAGACTTCCCTCCAACTTACATTATTAATCGAAAAAATAAGAAAAACATCTCAAATCGAACTTCATATAGCTAAAAAAAATAACAAATTACAGCTTCATTATAGTTCGTATAGTGTGATCGTCCGGGTGAGAGTAGTTCTGAGAAGAACTGTTGTTGGTGACTGACGTTTCGACAACCTGTGCGGAAGTCATCTTCAGAGTCAAGTGAAGAGTTGTTGTCAGTTGGTGATGTTATAAGTCTGGTCCGTTGAAACTGATTGGTCAGTTAAGCCGTGATGTTATTGGCTGTAAGACTCGTGTTCAGTCCGTCAACAGTAATTGGTCAGTTTCGATCCGTCTGTTGTTAGTCAAATTAAGTCGTTCTGTTTGTGGTCTGTTCGTCGGTTTTGTTTATGTCGTTAATTAGTCGTTTGTGAGGTGGCGGTAGTTGTTGACATCTGTTGATAGGCGTTTGTTCTAAGTTTGTGTACCAGCTTTCTAGAGTCAGTCGTTGAAAATAGTTCGTACTGTAGGTTAAACATTCAGCAGATTCCCAGTCAATTTTGTGATTAGTAAGTCGGTGGTGTTCAGAAATGTGATTGTTTACATCACCATTTCTAGTCGCTCGTTTGTGTTCAGTAAGTCTCGTGTTGAGGTTTCTACCAGTCTCTCCAATGTAGGAGGCTTGGCAGTCGGAGCATTTGATCTTATAAACCGCTCCCTGTCTGCTGTTAGGTTCGTCCCTGTCTTTAACGTTGGTCAGTAAATGTCGTAACGTAGTTGTAGGCTTGTGAGCTACACGGGTATTGTAAGGTTGTAGAATCCGCGCGATGGTCTCAGAAGTACCCTTGATGTACGGTATGGTCGCTGTAGTAACAGATGTAGAGTTCTTGTTGGTTTCTGTAGTTTCAGTAGTTCGGTGAGTGTTTCGTCTAACGAAGTCGGCGTTGTAGTTGTTCTTGTAGAAAACACGGTCAAGGTATTTGTTTTCGTCAGATAAACTGTCTGTTGTGTCACAAACCAGTTGCGCTCGTCTCGTCAAAGTCTTGATAGTCGTAGCTTTGTGAGATGTCGGGTTGTAGGATGATTCGTCCAGTAATCTGTCGGTATGTGTCGGTTTTCTGTACACTGTGGTATGTAGTTCGTTGTTGTCGTGGCTTACCAGACAGTCTAGAAATGGAAGTTTTCCATCTTCTTCGATCTCTCTGGTAAACTGAATGTCGGCGTGCTGTTCGTTAAGGTGTTTGTGAAAGTCGTCAATTTGGTCTTTGTGTACGGCGGTAAAAGTATCGTCAACGTAGCGTAACCAGAGCGGTATCGTTTGTCGGCAAGTTGCAAGGGCGCGTTCCTCGATGTTTTGCATCACAATTTCTGCGACAACAACGGAAACCGGCGAACCCATGGCTGTTCCGTGCAACTGCTTGTAGTGTTTTCCGTTGTACTGAAAGTAAGTCGATGTAAGGCAGAGGTTCAGTAAGGCCATGATGTCATCAGTCGGTAACGGTAATGTAACAGTAGATTGTTGGATAGCGGTCTCAGTGTACTGTAGAGCCAATTGAAGTGGAATACTGGTGAACAGTGATTTCACATCAAAAGACACAAGTTTGTAGTCGTCAGGTATCTGTACCGTCTTGATGGCGTCAATAAAGTTCTCAGTAGATTGTAGTTTACGTCTCGATTGTTCAGTAAGGGGTTGCAGTATGGTCGTTAGGTATTTGGACAGTTGGTACGTAGGGGACCCACAGAACGAGACTATGGGTCGCATAGGAAAACCAGGTTTGTGCAGTTTCGGTAGTCTGTAGAGTTTCGGTGGTTGTGGTACTGAGCACCTCAGTCGGTAGTAGCGTTTCGTGTCAAAAGCGTCGGTCTTTTTGAGCGTAAGTAGTTTGCTGTTGAGTTTACGCTGTATTGCTGGCGTCGGGTCGCGTTTAAGTTCTTCGTAAGTTTGTTTGTCGTTAACTAGTGCGTCCATTTTGTCGTAGTAGTCAGTCTTGTCCATAACAACAGTAACACGTCCTTTGTCGGCTGGTAGTATAACAATGTTCTGGTCGTTTTTCAGTCGTTTCAGTGCTTGTTGTTCATCTTTAGTTAAGTTGCTGTCAGGTATAGAGGCTGACTGTATCGTGGAAGCAATTCTGCTTCTGATGTTATCCTTGGCTGGTTCTGATAAGTCTCGTTGACGAGACAGAACCGCCTCAACACTAGATACAATAGTTTCGGTCGGTATACGTTTAGGCGTTACTGAGTGTTTAAGTCCGTATGACAGTACCTGCGTCTCAGTTTTGTCTAGGGGACGGGAAGAAATATTCCTGACCCAGTTGTCGTCAGTTTTCTGTCGTTTTTTGTCTTTGTTATGTTGAAGTCGTGTTAGTTTTCGTTGGTGTTCAGTGCGAACACGGTCTGTCGTTTTGTCGGCTCGTTTGTCGGCAACAGTAGTAACAGTGTCAAGTAAATCAGTCGGTCACAGTTGTTTAAGTTTGTCAAGTCGTTGTTGTAGTTTGTTGTTGTAGTATTTGAGTCTTCTGTGACAGTCGTTTATCCGCGCTTTGACCAGTCGTCTGCAGGTGGATTTGACGATCTGGATGGCCTCTTGTGTGTTCAACGGCGACTTAAGTTTAAGTCCAGCCGGAACGAGACCGGAACGAGACTTCTGAGACCATCGCGCGGATTCTACAACCTTACAATACCCGTGTAGCTCACAAGCCTACAACTACGTTACGACATTTACTGACCAACGTTAAAGACAGGGACGAACCTAACAACAGACAGGGAGCGGTTTATAAGATCAAATGCTCCGACTGCCAAGCCTCCTACATTGGAGAGACTGGTAGAAACCTCAACACGAGACTTACTGAACACAAACGAGCGACTAGAAATGGTGATGTAAACAATCACATTTCTGAACACCACCGACTTACTAATCACAAAATTGACTGGGACTCTGCTGAATGTTTAACCTACAGTACGAACTATTTTCAACGACTGACTCTAGAAAGCTGGTACACAAACTTAGAACAAACGCCTATCAACAGATGTCAACAACTATCGCCACCTCACAAACGACTAATTAACGACATAAACAAAACCGACGAACAGACCACAAACAGAACGACTTAATTTGACTAACAACAGACGGATCGAAACTGACCAATTACTGTTGACGGACTGAACACGAGTCTTACAGCCAATAACATCACGGCTTAACTGACCAATCAGTTTCAACGGATCAGACTTATAACATCACCAACTGACAACAACTCTTCACTTGACTCTGAAGATGACTTCCGCACAGGTTGTCGAAACGTCAGTCACCAACAACAGTTCTTCTCAGAACTACTCTCACCCGGACGATCACACTATACGAACTACTGATACTCCTGGGTTCAAACCATTTACTAAGCTTCATTATAATAAATAGAATCCTTTTCTTCATCTAGTAGAACAGTAGCTCTCTGAAACCTTGTAATTATTTAGTCAGGTTTTCTTTTGTCAGCATATTTGTAATGTAGTGTAATGTAGTGTCGTGTAGTGTAAAACCTGTGCATGTAATACAAAAAAAAAGGAGAGACTAAACGACGTTTAAAAGACCAAAGGCCTGTAGAAATGTCTTCCAAGTACGTTTTTAGCTGTTTCAGGTATACTGTACGATTTAGTGGCGATCATCCGGCAATAGCAAACTATAGACGTAATAGACATGGAAAAGTGGACTTTGTGCAACTCAGACAAGCGAGAGCCATTGAAAAACTCTTCTATTTATTCCGCAGTCTACGGAAGGCTATTTTCAAATTTACTAGCTCTATGCCAACCGGCAATTCATAGATATGCCACCCAGAAACTCTAGGAATCCCTAATAATTTATACCATGGCTAGCAAAGTCGCGCGGTCAATTACAGTAGTGAGCTTAACCAAACTACGACAGAAACGGGAACGGGAACGTCACCAAACCAAAGGATTAATGAGCAGAAAAATATCTTTGCACGTGCGTTTGAAATCTTGATACATTTCCTAGCTGTTCTTTACGAATTGAACAACAACGTGAAATGAACGTGAACCATGACGGCTAATTGTTGTTTTTTTTCTATTCGGGGTTGAACGCTCTCTTTACATTTTCAGCTAGAGCTAGTTGTAACACCGATAGATGCACTGAATACATCTGGATAATCGCGAGATTCTCGAGTAAAATATATAATAGCGCTTGCGCGACCGTGGTATGTTATCTCTGAATATGATACAGCTGTATGGCATAAAGATTTCTTCCTCGTGCGAGGAAGAGGAATCCTTCCGAATTACATGTTCACTAAAGACATAGAGTGTTGTACTCACATAGTATTTTTCTAAAAGCTAGCAAATTCAGAGCGTAGTCAGTGGAGGGTTCCAGGACTTGCGGAACTCGCTTAGTTGGCCTGCGTGGCAAGCGTTCCCGTGCGAGCGAAGTGCTATGTGTCGCGTGCGAGCGAAGATTCTGGTTTCGAGAAAATTGGGGCCAGAGGAAAAAAAGAGAAGGGAGCCACCCCCTTCCTGCTCTTTTCCCTTTTTTGCGCGACCAGAATCTTCGCTCGCACGCGATACATGGCTCTCCGCTCGCACGGGAACGCTTGCTACGCAGGCTATTATAAGCGTAGAGAACATGTTTGTAAACTTCACAGCCCAGTTGTTCAAGGTGTGGATAATGTTAGCCATCGGATAGAATAAGTGATAACAAAACAAACTACTCTATCCACTGGATAGTGATTTATCCGGTGGATAGCGTTATCCACCCCTTGAACAGCTGGGCCGTGAAGTTTACAAACCTGTTCTCTACGCTTATAACTATTTTTCATATGAACAAAGTTTCCTGTAAGGCCTATTTTTTTTTAAGATAAAATTTATTGAAAATAGCATTGAAGGCCAGAAAAGGTTTCGTGGCTTTCGTTCGAGAAACGGGTCCAAGTTCCCGAGTGAGCAGCTAAGGAGTACAAGAACGTAAAGTTAGGCTCTAGGCGAAGACACGGGGAGGCTGGCCAGGGAGGGTTTTGGTAAAAAAGACTGCGCGAACGACTTTTAGTTCCACTCCAAACATCAGGAAATTGAATTTTTGTCAGCCGAGCTGGAACTGATCCATTTCTGGCGCAACGGACACAACGATAAACACGTGATGAAAAAAAAAGGGAAAGTACTTGCGCCTTTATTCAGTGTGGTCATTTACGGAGTACGTACGTATAGACGGTATAGGAATTTCTTTCAGATACATCGTAACTTATATATAAATATATATATTATATTATATAAATAAACACGCACTTATTTTTTTTTTTTTTCATTTTTTCCCTTATTTTTATTTATTTCTTTGTTTTGAACTGTATCTTTTAATTTTTTTTTCGTGTTCCGGGATCTGGAATGTATCATGTTCCGGCTTTTATCGAGGGCCGAATAACAGTTTCCTTTCACCTTGTTTTCTGTGTGCTTACGTCACATCCGAGCGATCCGATTTTCTATCTTTCCACTCACTAGGCACGCTAGCTAGTCTTTTGACTGTACCTCAAGCAACTCTTGCACTTCTGGCTAACTCTTGGTAGACAAACTTTAAGTATTGGCCCATCAGCGTAAATAGAACTTAGCTCCCCAGTAAAGGTTACCTTGTTATAGGAAATTAACGCTGCATGAAATCTAATAACGCGAATTTGGCAAATTCCCGTTAATTGAAGTCGCGTTAATTTTTGTGAGCTTTAGTTTCCGCGCCCTTAATTTAGTGGAGCGTTAATTTCCGCGCCATTAGTTAAGAGGAGCGTTAATTTAGAGTTTTTTTTAACATTGTTTTATCAGGGTGGAGATCCACCAGTATAGTTGGCGCTGAAAAGAACGTTCGAAGTTGCGAGATTCGTTTGGGTTTTAGATTTTTTTACTTGTTACCAGAGTGGTTACAATAAATTTGTTCCTGTTGTCTCTACAACTTCCGTTTCGTTGTGTGGTCGCGTTAATTTCCTTCATTTTGAAATTCTAGCACCTCTTTCGCGTTAATTTTCTTTATTGAAAAGTAATTTTTCCTTCGCTTCGCGTAACTTTAAGTCGCGTTAATTTCCAATACCTTAACTAACACGAGCGTTAATTTCCTATAATAAGGTCAACTGAAATCTCGCTGGACAGACGTCTACGTCTAAACAAAGAGCCGGTCAACTAAAATGTCGCAACAATCCCTACAGATATATTAAACATCAGTACTCTGAAAACTGCTGCACGCTGTATAGTAAAAGTGATTTTAAGAGTGAGTTCACACGAGAACCATGCAAGCGAGTCTACAGTGCACCTCACCGATTTCCCTCAAATTTGGTACACTTGTGTAACTTCACTAGTACATCAACCAGGCGCAACGGTTTGGTTCAATTGTCTATTGTTTTGGAGAAATGTCAATCAAACTGTCAGACAGTGGAAAGTGTTCAAATTTGAGGTTAAAATATACAGCTTGTTTGATCACCTGCTACAAGTTTAAAATGAGGAGAAATGAAGTGAAATTTCTACACAGGACAGTCCTCATATAGAAAGACGTTAAGTTTACTTGTGACATTTATTTCTTTTGGCGATAAGCTGAGTGTTGCTTAAAAAAGCACGACATTGTTTTTTAAGAAAATATTTAAATTGTTAGAAGTTTTAACTACTAAAAGCCGTTAGCTGGCAGTATCGAACACTACAAATTATATTGAAACAAATATAAATTCATACGTACCCGTTGGTCGTGCCGCACCAAGATGACAGCTGGGCTAATTTCCCAAAAGCGAGTATCGTAGAATTAAGAAGTCATTCCTTAAAGGGAGTTTGGCGAAGCCCACTTGGTGTGTAAACTTCATTCTGTGGTATTTCCACAGCCATAGTTATTATGCTGAACTGATGTTATCAAAACACGTTGGCAGCGTCACATCAAAAATCCACCGTCGTGAGAGCCGGCTTATTTTAGTATCCGGTCCCGTGCTTTTGCTCACATATAAAAAAAATATTTTCCTATTGCAAAGTCATTTCCATCCGGTGGAAATTAGTGGCCAAAGTGGTTTTTGGTGCTGTCGTTTTACGATGAAACGTCGACAATGGTTGATTGCGTGACAGTCCGACTTGTGGCGCCAACAGTATTTTGTTCGTCTCGAATTTCTTGTCTCAAATTTCACTTCGAATTAGATCATATTGCGATCTCCTTGACTTCGTTTAAATACTCGTATAGAGGTTATTCCAAGAAAAAGTGTGATGTATCTAGTCATTACAAAGACAGGTCGATAACGCTTGTACCGTCGAAGAACTGCACAAAAGATAAAACCACATCCGTGGGTGTTGAACTGGAGTAGAAACTTTGCCTTTTCAGAATTGGTTTGTTTGCCGAGGAGGGAGATTATTTTACCATTTCTCCCCTTCACAAAGATGATTTCGGCTTTGGGTGGCGGCCGAGCAAAGCATGCAAACATCCCATGACAATATAATATCTATCACAGAACTTCGTCCCCAGCGGGGGGCGCAAGAGGGTGTAGGGTGTGTTGCGTACAAGAGAAAATAAATTGCGAGGGGTAAGGGACCGGGGGATGTCAGGCTTTTGAAAGACCCTTTCGTTTGGTATTAGTGGTTTTCAGATCTACGTTATGCCAGCGACTTAAAACGAAACACCTACCCATCCTACCCACGTTCTTCACGTTATTATGAAACTCCGTTTGGAACAAATGATTAGTTTTCCTCAATGTTCTTTAGGACGTTAATATCTTGAAACTAAGGGAAGGGAGGGGGAAGGGAGGGCTAGGGCCTCAGAGGGGAGTGAAAGTGAGCACAAAAAGGGGGGAGGGCCATACTTATTTGTGAGCTATTCAAGGGGAGGATCACACACCTTTTCAGAATTTTTTTAATGAGGATTTTAAAGGAAGCACATGTATTTTCCCACAATATTGCTCCGAAGCCCCCTCGGGTTCAAAGTGGCGGGTGGCTTGAGATGTCTGGCAATCAGCAGATAGCGTGACTCAATAAAGGTTGGTGATGATTCAGAAGAGCTACATCCGTTCAAGTTTGGCGTTCGTTATCCGCATTAATTTCCCTCATTCGTAACTATCCTTTTTTTATTTACGGTTTATTACTAATTCTTTGTACAACTTTTGAGGCTTCCTTCAATTTATATATGAACTCTTTGTTTTAAAATTTCCATATAACACGATGATTTGCAATATGACGTGTCTCATCAGTGGAGCTAGAGAGGAGGTGTTATAAATAATGGTTTGGAATCATACGCGTGATTGTCAAAATTGGACGACTGCACCGCGTTTCTCCGATTTGTTTGATCACTCCCAGTGGCGGATCCAGGGGAGGGACTCGGAGTCATTCCCCAATCCCCTACTTTTTCGTAAATAGCGCATTAGTGCGTAGTTAACTGCAAATAAATGATCCACGATTTATCTGAACCCACGTGGACCTCGTAAAACAAAGAACGTCCAAGACAACAAGGAATCATGGAACAATTGAGCAGGAAAACAATAGCTGTAAAACAAAGACAAAATTCACAGGTTCTTATGTCGAGGCACAGGCTTACCAGCCTATGTTTGTGACATAACAGTACGCCCCATATAAATATTCAATTTTTTTTTTTCGCTAATGGCTATTGTAAATATTTAAGCAACCTAAAATTGGCTTTTACTGCTGTCCATTTGCAATAAAATGAATTAGAAACATTTTCGCTATGTTTAAGTTTGTTTTTATGAAGTTTTCTTTTTAAGATTTGAGGCGTGCGAGAGCAGTTCTATGAGTTTAAGTTTTGACCCGTGTATAGAATTCTAATATTTACACAAGGCGTGCAACTTCCACATCCAAGAATCGGGTACCGCCTCTGAAATGTAGCCGAAAAAAATATTTTTCCCCTACTCGCTTTAGTAGGAGCACCCGGTCCTCGATAAAACAGTCTTTGAACTATAATTTGGCGTAATTTGAATCCGATCAGTTCGCGAATAGTTCTTTTACACCTTGCTAGAGTATCAAATTAGGCCATAAATTTGCCGATTTACAATGATATGTACTAGTAGCTGGGACAATTTATGCAATGTTCGCTGAAATTGGTCAAAATTACTGCCCATGCCTATCCTAGAAAGCACAACGTGTTCCACTTCAAAACCTCCTCTGGGGCGCCCCAAGGAAATACTTCGGAAATGTCGACGGCAACTCCTGGTCACTAGTATGTTACTGGTGGAATGCTCGTAGCGTTTTAGCAGGTTTTAGTCAATATCTTGTTGCCAGGGGGTTTCCAGTGACAAATGTTTCTAATTAATTCTGTTATTTGCGTGCCAGCGGCCACTGTGTGGATCCAATGATAAATGAGCTAGTTTGAGAGACTGGGTACCAGTCTGAAACAACATGGCGCCGGGTGAAAAGAATCTTGTAAAATTTGTTGTACTGAGACATTCATTCACGGGACAAGTCACATATATAAGCCTTGCAGGATTGTTTGGTATAGGTAATCATATGACTTCGGGTTCAAGCTGGGATAAATCAGCACGAGTAAATTTTTCAAAGGCTAACAAAATTGCACGAGCCCGTAGGGCGAGTGCAATTTTTAGTCTTTGAAAAAATTATCGATAGCTATTTTAGATATTAAAAGTTTTATTGGATTTATTTAAGCGGTAGTTCTTGTGTCCTCAGCCGACCTATCCATCATGTTGTGAAATTCGTTGCAAAGCTTTGTGTTCCAGCACCCACTCGTGTGGCACATCTTTGGATGCTTAAATCACACGTGTAGTTTCAACTTTATAGACTTTTGTTGATTTTGATTTGTTGTCCGATAAGAGTTTCATAAAATAGTGGCTAATGAAAGTCCTTAAACAACGCCGCATTGGCGATATTCAAACGTAATTTTACCCTGAAATTTTTACTGTCACACATTGCCCACAAGACCTTATTTTTAAAATAGGTTTAGTTCCAAACCACAAAGTGATTGATAATCTTGATAAAATCATTGAAATTGTATTTGGTTATATTAATGACACTGGTGTTTTGATGTGGAAAGCTTCAATGCTTTAAGAGATGTTTTCGCTGAAAGATGGGTCAAAATTTGGGTATTTTTTGGCTGAAAACCGATCATGGACACGTTAACCACGATATCTTCCACACGTTATTTATTTTGGTGACAATATTCTACATATAGAATAAGCACCTCAATATGTAACTCCATGCAAAATATAAACAAAATCTGAGATGGTCGATGTAGACTCAAATTTTAATACTGCATGGTTTTCAAATGGACCCTCTCTTAACTTAACCGTATAAATTTTTCCTTTCTCTGAATGACATACAGATATAATTTAAGAATAATACAAGAGTATTTTCAGCTTAAATCGGCAGAAAAATAAGAATATTTACTGTGCCAAGTACGGCACGACATCGTACCAAGTAGCTTGTTTAAAGATTACGATCTTCGAAACCTAATGAGTATGTAAGCAAACGAGAAAGCAGTCAATTTTCCCTTTTGAAATGAAATAAAAGAAATGTAAAATAAATAAGAAAATGGAATGTTAAATGAGGTTTCTGAAATTTATTGTCTGCAAGACTAACGTGCTTGTTGAGTTGGTTTATTTATATGTGAATTAAGAAACACTTCCAACGTGTTTCAAATCTGTTGAAACACTAATATTTCATTGCGTTTCTAAACTCATCCACCTCTCCAGAAAAGAGTGTTCTGGTTGGCTAATACATGATGAATAATTAATGAGTGTCAAAAGCGATATTCTAACATGTTTCTTAAAATTCTAGATATTTTCATAGATATAAAACTCGTCGCTTATTTTTTCTTTAATAGCCACTTTATCGTATTTTCGGCTAATCGATTTTTCTTATTCTTTTTTAAACAGGCGTTTAAGCGACAACAAAATAGAATGGCTACCAGAAGGGATATTTCAAAACTTATCAGATCTAATAATCCTGTAAGTACATGCAACTGGCAATATTTAATTCAACGAATTTGCGATGGTTGTTTTTAGAGCTGTATTGACGCGCAACGCATAAAAGGTTACAGTAAGTGTTTTATCCACTTTTTTCAATCTTGCGAGTAGCAGGTATTAATTTCGATATCCAGCCATGAAAACCGATCTCTTTAAGGAGGAATAATACTGTTTTATATTTTTCGTCATTTGATTCTTACTGTCTTCCTGACTACTGCGCGCTTTTTCCTTCCTATTATAATCTGACGCAACTCCATGAAAGTTCCTGACAAATTAATTAACTTTAAGTGCATTTGTCACAGTGAGCCGACCAGAGGCATGAAATTGAAAATAACCGATTTCCACGAAAATTGGTGTGGTTAAACTACTTCATATGGTCATTAACTTGGCACAGTTTTAGATTCATCAGACCTTTGTATGTCAGAACAACGTAAGGTCAAAGGTCAAGCCTAAATGGCCGGTAATTTATCGCTTTAGAAAAGCAAATATTGACATTTTTGAAACAGGTATATCACAACTCCAAGACATGGCGAATCAAAATAAAGTTAATACCAGTGAAGAACTATACAAGCTGTTTAAGTTCATATAAAAATTATTTCTATATCTGTTGAATTCATTTTAAATAGCCTTCTTGAATAACCTGTCCACGTTCGCAGGATTGTTTTGCGTAAAAAGTGGTGTTTTCAAAAATCATTGATTTATGCATTCCAGCGTTCTATTGAAAAAACTCATGCTCTGAGACAAAGGTAATGAGCTATATTTTGAAATAGGAAAGGAAAATGTTAGTAGTATAGTACTTGGGGGCACGGAATCATTTTTTAGCAATGGATTTTGATCTCGTATTCTTATTTTGATCTTGTATTTTTGATCTCGTATTTGATATTTTGATATAGTATTTTTGCTTTATTATTTCCGTGGGTTTAAATGACCAAGTACTCGGAAATCAAATCTGGATTCAATTCTTGGAAATCAAATCTGGATTCAATTCTTGGAAATCAAATCTGGATTCAATATTTTTCCAATACTGTATCCAAAACTGGAAATTAGATGTTCTTCAAAAGCTTTTAAGATTTTGAAGATCAATATTTTTCCAATTCTATACTCTTTTAAAAATAATTAGTGCGTTTATTTTCAATTTTTTTTTAATCATAATGAAATCATTTAATTTTAAAAGCTCTTATACTATTTTTAAAAACTGTCTTATACTGTTATTCAAATACTTTATATCTAAATAACATTTTCAATTTACTGATACCAATCCACATGTATCAACCACATGTATCAATCAGTTTGATATCAATACTGGATACAGGCGTAACCAATGCTCTTATACTGTATTCAGATTTTTTATTGCGTTCAATCATTTGTACTGCTTATATTTATGTTGTTGAATTCATCTAATGATATTTTTTGTCCATTGATTATGCTTGTTGTTAATATTTCTCTTGTTGCATCCAAATCATTTTGAAGATTTTGAAGTTCGATATCAAGATCAGTCATTCTGAGCTTTAGAGTTTTGATGTTTTTTAAGGTTATCATGTATTTTAATAGGAGTATTAATTGAGTGCTTTCGTCTGCCATTGTTTGATATTATTATATGAGAAAATTTTTATGTCTTATTTTTTAATATAGAATGCCGTAAGCTATTGTCATGGCGTTTTTTCTTAATATAAAACGCCATATGCTATGATGGTATTATTAAGGGTCAATAGACAACTTTGATCTAAATAATCATTTGTTTGAATACTTATGGTGCAATTAATTGGTTCTTTATGAATGTCATTGATTGTTATGAAAGATTTATTTTCACAATTGATATTTAATAGTTCGATTTCATATACTTTATCGGAGCTATGTAGATTGCATTTGAACCCTGCTGAAATGACTGCTGGTATGTTATGGAATATTAATTTAAAATTAATATTATTTTCAATTGGTTTCACATATGTTTTTTGTTTCCTATTAATATTGATACTGCTTATGATATCTAATAGACTGCTTTCAGTGTATTTAAAATCATGATTTGCAATATTTTTTGAATATAGAGCTGATACAGGACAAAAAAATAATTTATCAAATGATAGTTTTTTTAGTCTTTGTTTTATTTGTTTTAAAAAAATTGAATATTCATGCAAATCTAATTTTTCAGATTTATTGATGCAAACAATAAGCTTGTTAATATTTAACACTCTGGCTATTAGAGCGTATTCAAATCCTGCATCTAAGCTTTTATTGAATTCATTTTGTTTTGCTGGTAATACAAGTAACCCTAAATCGGATTGTGATGTTGTTTTAATTATTTTTTGCATCAATGATGAATGCCCAGGATTGTTTATAATTTTAAATGTTTTATTATTGAAAGTGAATGATTCAATGCTTGGTTCGAGAGTGACACCTGATTCCCTTTCATTTTTATCAGTATCAACAATGTTAGCCAACCATTGGTTTTGTCTTTTTATGATATTTGATTCTTTCAGTATTCTGGCTATTTCTCTATTGTTTACACATCCTGTTTCGATTAAAATACGAGAAATGAGACTTGATTTTCCAACATCTACTCCACCGAGACAACATATAATCATTTTTATTATATATTATATGAAAGATATTTAATTTTATATAATATATATATGAAGGACGATTGACGACCGTCCCGCATTGAAAGCATTGTGTTATGGTCTCGCATCAGGATGTGGATGTAATATCAATTTGATGGTTGATATGACATTAATGTTTAATCATATGATGGCCATAAGCGTAACTGCTGATTCCATTATCATGAATATATCTCTTGTCGTCAAAGCAGGATAGAGAAACTTTATTTATCTCTAAACTATATAACTGGTGTTTCTCGCTCCTGATAGTTTTCATTTTGTGATGCATTTGATCATCATTGAATAATGTTGTTTTATAATTTTCATGTGTAATGTCATTTTTAATAACATTTCGTTTGATCCCATTGCATGCTTGTTCATTTTTATTATTATCTTTTATGTATGAATACATTTTAGATCTTAAACCCACAAATTTGATGATGGGTATCCCGCAAGCCTCGTCCTTGAATTTACCGATTACCTTTTTATTTGTCTCATCAAAAAATCTTGAGCTTTTATTATATTCGCTGAAATCAAACTTATCCTTATCATTGAAAAAGTCTTGGTATACATCATCAGCTTCAATTTCATAACATAAGCTGTCGGTATCAGTAAATAGAAGCCTTGCTTTGTTTTCATATTTCTTTTTAATGTAGTCGTAATGGAAAATATACATTAGCGTCTTGCTTAGATCTAAGATGCACATACCCACATATGCCGGCCTGTTTAGAGTAAGTGTTTCTTTGATCTTATGCACAGCTACTAGATTTTCATTAAAAATCTTACTGCTTACGTATGTTGGTTTAGAAGCCATCTTCAGCAGTTTCTTATCATCAGTCACCAATCTGACATCTACCCGCTTACGAATATTTTCCATAGTCTTTCCGTAAATGCTGTTATTCATGAGCTTGAAGAAGTCTTTTTCAAAAGCATTATTAGCATTCTTACGTTTTTCAGTATTGAAATCAATATATTGCTTAAGCCATGGTGACTGATTGAACTCTAACACCCGATGGACTTTTGTTATTTTTAAACCCAGATCAAGGTATAACTGAAGATTTCGATAATGTAGTACATACTTTTCTTTATTATTCAAGGTAGGTATTAATTTATGAACTAACCCCGTGGATATATTGTATTTAATTGCAATGTTTTTGCAATACTCAGATAGCATATCTTTAATTACTTTCACCTTTTCCGGTCCGATAGGGTAATCGTTGTGGAGGATATGCAATTCTTTAGGATACTCTAAATCTACTTCCAAAATCAAGCCCTTTTTGCTTTCTTCATTATACTTAGCAAGATTTACTTTATTGATCTACTTTTCTGTCATCCATCTGAATCCACCGGTTGGTAGATGTTGTGACATAGCCCATCCATAGAGATTGTTCGCATCAAGATACATGATATACTTTGAGGGCGCCTTATCATCGTAATCTCTCATGTACTTATTGTTTGCCTTTCCATAACGATTTGCTATATAACTAATACCTCCTCTCATACCCTTTTCAATGAATTGATACATATCAATGTTGGTCATTAGTTCTAATTTAATGTCAGTCATTTTTAGCATAGCATCCCACGACAGACCCGGCGATGTATAATAGTAGCAAGGATCGAGTTTATAATATTGCATACATGTCTTCCTGAAGTTTTCAAACACATCGGAAAGCAAAAGAACATCACTTTTGAGGTACAAATCATGGTATTCCCCCATATTGCTGAGCTTGAATGTTTGGAATACATTCTGAGCATGTTTATAGTCTTCATCTGATATGTTTTCATTATTTAATATGCTGTAAAAGTCTTCTTTAGTGGGCAATTTTACATTAATTTTTTCAAAGCTATCCATGAAATCATATGGGTATATACCTTTTTTCCTCATCAATTCAAATTTTTCATTTTTGAATTCTTCACTTGTATATTTAAAAGCTTCATTTGTTAAATTACTAATTTATGCAAGCTAGAGCTTATGAATTGCATACTATCTATGAAGGTTAAATGATTACCAAGCATAAAAGCCATATATTTCTCCATATTGTTGGGAATGCAATTTATATTCATTTGTTTTTCTTGTCCATTTTTATCTAAATATTTATGTTTTTTAACAATTTCAGCTATATTTTGCATTATAAAATGACTATCGTATCCTCTTAGATTGTGAAAGATAACAGGAATCCTTATTTTACCTGGATCTAATTTGAGTTTCAGATTACAGTCTTGATGTGCTGAGCCTCTGTATTTACCAGTAATATGACAATGATCTCTGACTCGTATATCATCATCAGTATATTGCTTATCACAAATGTGACATGTTTTTGCTTTTTGGAATTCCTCTTCATCATATTTGGTCATCTTTAACGGTTTGTTGAATTTTTTTCTAATCACTTTTTTACAATAATCAACTTCCTCAAGCATCTTTTCCATGAATTTATAAACAGCCTTTTCACCACGATATATTTGTACCGTCTTAGTGTATTTGTCATCATAACAACAAACTACTTTATATCCATATCCACAGTCTGTATGCTTTTGGTATGGTTCAAACGCGTTCCAAACTAAAATGGGTTTTTCCAAAATGACAAATTCGGTCGAAAAAGCTCAATTTCGTCCGACATAAAACGTTAATCCAGTCAGAAAACCATAATACTTGACTACAAGCATGTAATTTGCAGAGTAATTCCCTGTTAACACACTAAGAAAACAATCTGAAACAGTTGTTGCAAAAAGTGAACTTTATTCTGAACATATTTTTACACTAAAAAACTACAGTTAAAACTATGGGCACTACACGGACACGAAATTTGGCTTAAAAAATTGCAGTAAGGAAAAGGTATATTAATCCAAACACCTAAAACCTGCAGAACAATTCCAGCAGAAGAGTAACAACAAAAAAGATGTCTGCCACAACACAAAAATTTTGCATCATCTGACTCGTGTTGGATGCAGAATTTCTGCATCTTTCTTGCTTTGAGCCAAAATGATGCAGAATTTCTGCATATTCTGTGATGAACCAAATTATGCAGAATTTCTGCATCTTCTGTGATGAGCCAAATTATGCAGAATTTCTGCATCTTCTGTCATGAGCCAAATAATGCAGAATTTCTGCATCTTCTGTGATAAGCCAAATTATGCAGAATTTCTGCATCTCCTGTGATGAGCCAAATTATGCAGAATTTCTGCATCTCCTGTGATGAGCCAAATTATGCAGAATTTCTGCATCTTCTGTCATGAGCCAAGTAATGCAGAATTTCTGCATCTTCTGTGATGAGCCAAATTATGCAGAATTTCTGCATCTTCTGTGATGAGCCAAGTAATGCAGAATTTCTGCATCTTCTGTGATGGGCCAAATAATGCAGAATTTCTGCAACTTCCGCAGTAAGCCAGATAATGCAGAATTTCTGCACCTTCTATGGTGAGCCAAATAATGCAGAATTTCTGCATTACATACGACTCAAGAACAGTTGCATGCAGAATTCTCCATCTTTCTTGCCAAATGTGCCAAATAATGCATAATGTCTGCCTAAAAGCCTACATAATGATTTCGAGCTCTTGTTTTAAGGGCATGATTCTAATAGCCAAGAAGCCTTGAATACAAAACTTATGCACAAAGTTATACACACCTCTGTCTTAATTCACAACTACATTTTCACCAAAGAAAGAATTACATGTACAGGTATGCTGCTGGCTGACTATGCATAAAGCATATTATAGTCAAATTTACTGGCATTAAAAAAAAGAACTGTCTTGTACCCTTTTAAAATCTGTAAAAATGGAAGCTGAATCAGCTTGTAGAACCACTGACATGATATAAAAATTGAGCACCTAATTCAGTTTATACCTACATGTACTTCAGGTAATGTGTTATTTAGCAATAATTATTATAAATCTCAGCCAGAAAATATGCATTCTTACCTACTATGCAATATGTTTGGTAGTTTAGACTCAATTGACAAACAAAACAAAATACAAATAAGCTCATAAAGATATTAATACCTAATATTTTGGATCTTATTTGGTCTGATTTGAAGGCAAAAATATTTAGTCAGTCATTTTTCAGTTACAGTAAATAATCATGTTCCAACAATCTTGCAGACTGAAGACAGGGTTGCCACTCATAAGAGCTCCCAGAAATCCCTGACTTTTCTCTGACCTCAAAACAATTTTCACTGACTTCACATTAGGCTAATTATCAAATAAGCCAAAATGCTGTGATGAAACGTTTCGATAAAAATGGCTGAAGGAAAACACTGGTTCCCAAGCTTCTTCAAATTTCTCTTCCTTATTTAGAAGGCATTCACAACAAAAACCACTGACCAAAAATGCTGCATTTGAATGCAAAACTCGATTGACTGCAGTATCCTACAACATACTTTTTCTCAAGACCTTGTGGAAAACTGAAAACAAAATTCCCTGACTTTCCACTTACTTTGACAAGAACTGATATTTTTCCTGACTTTTTTCAAAATTCGATGACTTTTCCCTGACCGTGGCAACCCTGGAAAAGGAATACTGGAGTTTTGCAGTGGAATAAAGGAATACCGTATTTACTTGAACAAGCACCCGATTTGGGTCAAAAATGTTATAAGCCCAACTATGAAAAAGCACCGTAGGCCCGGTGTGGCACTTACAATATTCGAGGAACTTCATATAAGTAAAAAACACTACAAACTCTAAAACAACATTGTAAGGAACAGTGACATGAAGGGTGAGTGGTAAAGCACTTGCCCCGAAGAGGGGAATAGACCTTTGACTTACTTAGAATACAATATTTCTTTGTTGCCCTGGATTTTTAAATATGCGCTACATAGAGTACATGTATGAGGCTGCAGATCTTATTCAAATAAATACGGTAATGGCCCTTGTTGTTAGAAAGTGATGGAATGACAATTGTGACTTTGAAATAATCATCAACACTTCCATGGAATAATACTATTTTCTCTTGACTATAATAATGGAACAATGAAAATTTAACAACGGGACTGGCCTCACAAGGTAGCTGTCAGTTTTTGTAACACCTGAGTTTGATCTTGGGCCCCCATGCTCAGCATAACAGCATGCTGGCTGGTTCCAAAGGCAGCTAAAAAGCATTCCCTGTGAAAGGTAAACCATTGAAGCTACTTTATAATGATGATAACAACAACAACAACAGCAATAATAATCAGTCCGACCTCTATAAGTGACCACCCTCAGGACTTTGAAAACTGGCTGCTTAATAGAGGAACTATAAAAATTTGGCAGAAATGACAGTCAACACGATTTTATTCACTCTTTATCTAGCAACATGGTGGTTGAAAAGTACATGTGTATACAAATGAAAATGCACACATGTGAAGATTAAAAAAATACAAAAATTATAGCTACAAAGCATCAAGTGCCCATTCACTGCTTTTTGCTGTTGTCAGGCATGGACTTGTTACGACAAGCCTTTTAGATAATTCGTCAAGATCCTGGTAACCGTGAAACTGGGCAAACTGTGAGGGTTGATTGGCAATGTGCATGGACTCTGCAAGGCTCTTGTTTGTAATATAATTACAAAGATTCAATTTCAAAACAAAAAAAGTATCAGTCACTGGCAAGTAACTCAACATATCATAGCTAGTGGAGGGAGACATTAACTATGGTCAAATCCAAGACAAGCTGGTGATGAAGTCCCTCAAAGTTGGACTTAAAAAAGTCCAAACCCTGTGTGACTTCATCTAAATTTTGCTTGAACATTAACTGACCTTTATTTTTTCTGTCACTGCTGGAGATCTCTTCTACGCTGCTGTCTTCATTTCTGATTTCAGGATCGTTCCCCTTCAGCCTTTCCAGAAACACCTGGAAATTATTGGAGTCCTCAAAATTTCCCTATACAGAGTATAAAATAGAGACTGAATCATTTCTGTTAACTGTGCCAACATGGTAAATATTCAGAGCCTTGGCCTAGTTCACAATTATAAATTACTAGTTGACAAATTTGCATATAGAAAAAGTGGTACTACAACTACATTTGTTAGGAATAGGTAATACTGAACTTGGATATCGAATCATGGAGGCTTAAAACTTCACAATGCCCAGCCATTGAAAAATTATTCAACACATCCTGCTTACAAATCCATGAGTCAAAAACTTGTAAATTTCATCAAATACAAAACAGTCAAACATGGAAATGAATACCAATTTGAAAGCTTCGAATTTCTGTCAATGTCTGGGAATTCAAACCTCAAACACAAGAAAATGAAAAATGAGTATCACTCCACAACAAAATCATTGCTTGCGGACACTTAGAAACAATTGGAATTAGGCCATCATAAATTTGCGTTCTCACCTAGTTCATCCCGGCGACATTGCAACATGGAACAAAACTTTCCACCCTTCATAATCTTGAAAAACTTGGCAGATAAACTGAGCAACTGATATGCGTTTCATTCTCACCATTTATTACATTTTAAGCCTTGAAAATCCACCAGAACGTACAGAACGAGAAACCGTTGATCAGCTCGCCATCGCACGCCATTTTTATTGACACCGCAGTGAAAGGGTACAGCGGTCTCCGCAATTTAACCAATCACAGTACGTGAATCACCCCACGTGACTATTTTGTCGTTATTCATTGGCGCCGTTGTTTTGAATTCTGTTGTCGGTTGATCGCTCGTGGTGTTTCGCTTACAGTATTTAGAGAGAAAAGATTGTGCTGTGTTAAAAGGTGCATAGTGTACTTAAAGGTTGTGATTCTTTGAACGAATCAAAGGTCTTGTTTTTGAGATGGCGGTCATTAACAACGGATGCTTATTGCTTTGGTGAGTACAACTACATGTAAGCTTAAGCTTATATTTCTCTTATTTAAAAACCAGCTGGACTTTCGCACAAACTGTTCGTTGTTGTTGGATATGTTTAGTCAAATGAAGTTGCGGCCGTTGCGTATTGCGTACTACGTTATATAGAATTTATAACTTTGTTCAGGAGCAAAAACACCGAAGTGAAATTCTCCAAGCAGCTGACAGGCTTCATAGGGTCTTCATAAGAGTGGAAAATACACTAGACTGTTGTGGATTTTTGACACAGTGTTGAAGACTTGAAATTATTCCCAATTATCTTGATGTAGTTCTTTTAATGCAAGCTATGTTCAAATGTTATGAAAGTAACCAGTTCCCAAGTATAAAATCAGTCTCACATAAAATTAGCAGTTTAATACAAACCTATCAAGAGGCTAATCTAGAAATACATTTAATTTATTTTTCAGGTGAAAAAGAACAAGGAAACCCTCCAAAATGGACAATCTAAATAAACAGCTGAGAAAGCCAGCAGCTAAGTCTGTTTTTATTTTTATTTTTTCCAAAGCCAAAACCATTAGCCACAAGTTTGAAGTGACTAATTTAATTATATCCCAATGAAAGGCATCAGTTCAGGCATGTACAAAACAGTTCGCTTCATAGTCTTTTTAATAGACTGTTGAGTGTACATCACGAAAGTGTTAGCCAATAAACTCAAACTGTTGTTGTAAATAATGTGTAATTTTGTATGCCTTTGTTCAGCTGAATTTTGCCTTCCTATAAATTTATATAAAATTCCCAGCAATTCCTAAACATTCCCAAGAAATCCTAGGAATTCCTAAGAATTCCATGGAATAGGCCTGTTATTTTGCGAGCTTTTATTACATTTTTCGAATTCCTAGGAATTTCTGCCCGTAATTGGCATGGTAAAGGAAATGCGGAAGGAGAAATTTTCTATCCATTACTGGAAAGGCACATAATATGGGGGTAAATGGTCTCCACTGAAAAAAACCAAGGCCAAGAGAACCTTGGACACAAGAACTGCTCAAACAGTGTATCCCGATGCACTTCTTTTGAGCTCACTGAAGCCAGAAAACTACAGCATACAACAGAGACCTTGCTCAGGCAAAAATATGCTGCATTAAAACATGTTAATCCTATAGGAGGCTGGAAAGGGGTTTATTTTTGACTTGAAAAATTAGGTTTTCTAAGGCATGCTTCCATGTAAGGCAGATTAATACAACTTCATGCAGCTCAAAGTGAATGTAAAAACTGGAATATTTATGGTTAAGATTCAAACTGCTTTTCGATTCTATTCAAGAGGCAGTGTGTCCAAGTGTTTTGAGCCCTGTACTTGTCTATGCTTGTGAATTGCCAAAATAGACATAGAGCAAGCAGAGAGGATATATTTTGGTTCTCTTCTTTTCCAACCTTGTAGATATTAATGTGCTTTGTTGCTAAGGTAAGGTAAAGTCTGCATACGAGCCAAGTGGCCCATCAGGCCGGTGCTTATCCCCGGTTTCCGTAGCATGAAGCGACTAGAAGAATTTCTACTCCCCCCTGGATGGGATGCTAGTCCATCGCAGGGTTACCCCCAGCAGTAAATTCGCCGGTACCCATTTATACACCTGGGTGGAGAGAGGCACTATGAGAGTAAAGTGTCTTGCCCAAGAACACAACGCAGTGCCCCGGCCAGGGCTCGAACCCGGACCGCCTGATCCGGAGTCCAGCGCACTAACCATTAGGCCACTGCGCCTTTGTTGCTAAAGATTTGCTTTAAATGAATCATGTTCAATAGATTTATGGACTTCAAACAACATCAATTTTTATTGTGCACTGTAACTACACTGTATTGTAGGTTTTACTTGTAAATGCATGGGCAGAAGTGGACACACTCCTGAATGATTCTACTCTTTATGCAAAGGAGGAGTTCATGTTTACAGGCTGTGATCTATGAAAATCACAGGGTGTGCATAGGTTCTTAAATCCTAAAATTCTTGGTTCCCTGCAATAAGGCCTATAGGATAAAAGGAGGTTTCTTACTCGAGTCACACAATTGCAGAAGTTAGTAGCCTGAGGCTTGAAAGTGCTGCTACATGTAGAGCACAACCTTTTCCTCCTGTAAGCAAATATGCAAAAAGTATGCAAAAATCCAGCATCTTAGTTGGATTCAGTAAATTATAGCCTCTTAATGTAGTTAAACAATATGCAGAGATTTTACATCTTAATTCGATTCAGTACAGTGTACTAGTAGCCTAGTTTGTAACTAAACAAGATGCAAAAATTCTGCATCTTGTTCAAAATGCAGAAATTCTGCATGGAAGTGGGAGTAAGTCAGTTTCAGCTTAATTCTTTATTGAACCAAATGCAGAAATTCTGCATCTTGTTCAAAATGCAGAAATTCTGCATGGAAGTGGGAGTCAGTCAGTTTCAGCTTAATTCTTTATTGAACCAAATGCAGAAATTCTGCATCTTGTTCAAAATGCAGAAATTCTGCATCGTAGTGGGAGTCAGTCAGTTTCAGCTTATTTCTTTTTTAACAAGATGCAGAAATTCTGCATCGTAGTGGGAGTCAGTCAGTTTCAGCTTAATTGTTAATTGAACAAGATGCAGAAATTCTGCATCTTGTTCAAAATGCAGAAATTCTGCATCCTTATGGGAGTCAGTCAGTTTCAACATATACATGTAATTGTTTATTGAACAAATTGCAGAAGTTCTGCATCTCGATTAAAATGCAGAAATTCTGCATCGTAGCTGGAGTCAGTTAATTTCGGCCTACCGTCATTGAACAGCATGCAGAAATTCTGCATTTGGGGCTCAGCAAATTTCCGTTTATTCCAAATGTAGATTCGGAACTGTTGTGCATGTATTACACTGACTATCAAAATCAGCCAGTTAAATAAAGGTTTTTTTGACTGAACCATTTTGATTGTTGTTGGGAATAGTGAGATCTTGACTGAACACTGTACATACTACGGGGAATATCCAAATGGACGACGGAAAAAAACTATTTTGAAAAACCCATTTTAGTTTGGAAAGCGTTTTCAGTATATGATCTATTATCATTAGGTTTACAACCAGAGATCTTTTCGGTTATAGCTTCAAAATCGGCATATATAACGAAAGGCATTTGTTGTTGTTTATGGAAGTTGTTGAATTTTAGTATATTATTATCCTTATCAGGCATTTTTACTGCTTGTGTTCCATTTACTTTTATGCAGTTTTCCTTATGATCGTTTAATACTCTTTCCGAACTAAAGCACTGTAGGCAATGCATACAGAAGTGTTTCCTTTCTCGATGTTTAGTTTGATTGTACATAAATTTGTTGAAATCCTTTATGAGTACATAATGCTGGTTTTCATTCTCAGATATTGATAATAAATTCATCTCTTTGTCATATTTTTCTTTTGAAACAAAGATTGGATATGGTTGTTTATTTTCATAACCGAATACATTGATGTTGATGTCGTTTTGCTTTTCAATCTTATTTATTTGTTTTACTGTCACTGGAAATTCAATGTTTGTATAATCAAGTTCATCAACAAGACTTTTATCTGTTTTTTTGATTCTTTGTGGATATTTGTCTTGAAAATTTAGATACCTTATGTGGCACCATCGAAAACACTCATTGTCATTATTTTTTAGATTGATTAATCCCTTTGCACTATTTCGGAGTTCTTCAGGAAGTTTTATGTATGATGATCCATTTATTGGTTATATTTTACAATATTCAAATAATGATTATCAACAGATTGAATAATCCAACCTGAACCTTCCGAAACCCATTGAGCAATTTTATTTAAGATGATTTGTTTGGATAATTGTAATGCTTCGTTTATCTGTGTCTCATTGATGATTGTTTGAGTTTTGCTGTTAAAATATGCAGTTTTATAAATTATCTCATCATTAGACACTTTTCTAAATGTTACTTTTAAAGCCTCAACGAATTTCAATCCTTTCATTTCATCCAGTAATGTATTGATGTGATGTTTGATAGCTGATCTTGTGTTTTGTAATTGCTCAAGCGGGTTTTTGTTATTATTTATACCAATTTCATAGGATTTGGTATAGCCTTTCAAAGCCTTATCAACTTGTTTTATTTGAGTCATTGGAGCTGGATCCCTAAATTCAGGCGGTGATTTAATGATATTTTCTTCATTATTATCCCTAAATTCAGGTGGTGGTTGAATTATATTATCCTCATAATCTTGTATCATATCGCGGACGCGCCCAGGAGTAGTCTTTGCAGACTGTGGTTTGGATATTCTAGGCTGATTCACTTTTAGTGATAAGATTATTTTTATGAGTTCTTTTTTTGAAAGATTTTCAAGATTTTTGAGATTTAAGTCGTTCATATATATAGGTTGAGATATTTTTTTATTCATTAGTAATTTAATGGAATGATTGTCTCTTTAAGCCTATAGTAAAAATATTTTTTTTAGATTTTTGATGCGTTTAATTTGTTAATTATTATGACAACCAAAAATAATATATTTTTGGTTACCATTAGCAACGAAAGTCAGCATTATATATTGAATACTGTGTTTATATACAAAGAAAGAAAGATTTTCAAGATTTTTGAGATTTAAGTCGTTCATATATATAGGTTGAGATATTTTTTTATTCATTAGTAATTTAATGGAATGATTGTCTCTTTAAGCCTATAGTAAAAATATTTTTTTTAGATTTTTGATGCGTTTAATTTGTTAATTATTATGACAACCAAAAATAATATATTTTTGGTTACCATTAGCAACGAAAGTCAGCATTATATATTGAATACTGTGTTTATATACAATATATTGTTACATAATTTATCTTTAATACATTTCATTCATTTATCAGTTCGAAATCATCGTCGTCTTCAATGGCCTTGAGTAAAGTATTGTATATGTGCTTTTTGGTCCTTATGTGTGAATGCTTACCGGCGAGACTGTAGTCGTGCTCGCATACATCACATACCCACGATTTTCCTAGCATATATCGTGTTTTGCTCTGTCTGATAGCGTTTTGTCGATCTTCATCATTATCGTATTTTAATCTTCGTCCCATTAATATGACTATATATTTTTCTTCTTATGTAGTTTATAGTGCGTTTAAAACAGAAATGACAAATTTAAACACATTTATAAAAAGTGACTTAAAGAATTATTATATAGTATAATTATATAGAAGAAAAAATGACTGGAATGCAGACCACGAAAATCGCTGAAAAACTGATTTATATCCATCCAAGCTATAATCATATAGGTTGTGACAATGCTGGAAATATTATTAATATAATGAGTAATCAACCAGTAAAAGGCACTAAAACAAAAAATTTTATTGAAATTGTTGTAGGTGGTTGGGGTTTGCCTTGGACCACATATAAAAAGCATGTTTTTGTCTTTGAATGCTATAGTGGGTATATATTAACTGAAGGATCTCACATTAAACATATTGATGGTAATACGAAAAACAATAGTCTTACTAATTTAGAGCTTGTTTAAACATTTTTTATTACACAGCTTTTATGGTATATAAATATATTCTTTATATTTATGTATATTTAAGGAATCCATTCAAGATTAGTAATGTTATTATTAGCGATGTTACCATCAATATGCTTAATTTTACCAAATAAATATTCAATATCATAAATTGCTTCATAAACTAATTTTTGTACTGGATATAATTTAAAACCATGACCACTGCTGACGTATACAACCATACCTTCAGGCGTCATTTTAGGCTTTAAAATCATTTTTTTATTAATATAAAGAACATTGCCAGACTCATTTATGGCCCATCCTGTGTATATTGGATGTATGTACCAAATATCATTAAACATTTTAATCACATTATCGTTTGTTTTCAATTTCTGAATCTTAATATTATCTGTTTTACTACTACTTATATCCTTCTTTGGAGCTTTAATTTTACTAGATGGCTGAACCTTTTTATCTGATAGCTTGACTCGTTTAATTGGTTTCTTTTTTTGTTTAGATAAGATTTGTTCATCAACTTTATTGATACCCCAATACCTTATTTGAGATGATTTAGCACAATCTTTCATAGTCCCAAGACGTCTACCTTTAGGAACCTTTTTAATTCCACAATAGGCTTTAAAATTTTCTGATTTATCATTTTGTTTTTTTGAACCAGATCCAACCTTTTGATTAGTATTATAAATATGAAAATCTTTTCCGATTAATTTACTTTTGTTTTTATAACAAATTGAACATTTTGATATTTCAATTACTCTGTTGTTAGATGTAATAAATTTTTGCGGGTTGATAGATTTTGTATGTATTTTACATACCAAGCAGTATGATTTACACATTTATATATAATTAATTATATATTAATAAACCGTTCTAATGTATGGACTGGTAGTGCTCTTATACTAAAAATTAAAATATGGAAATTCAGGTGTGTACCCCCAGCCATGTAGTGACATGATTAATATTTAAAATGCTTCTTAAATCCAAGGTCATCAAAACAGATGCGTAAAATTATTAATATTCAAAAATGCTTCTTAAAAGTTCTATTATGGTTACAACACATAGCAACGCAATAATATTTACTTTAAAAGACATACTGACACGATCGTATGATTTGATTCAGCCAATCAGAACTTTCATTTTTTTAGTCAAAATTGTTTCTTAAATGTATTATTTTTCCGAATTGGTTTCAAAGTTGGTTTGGATTTTGGAAGCCGTTTTGAGATATACTTTTTACTCGCAAGCGCAATTGGTAGAAACATAAAATTTAATATTATACAATAGTATACAATGAGTTGTAATTCTGAAATCCACGATGAATTAAAAATTTTAAAAGAAGCTATATGCCCTTTCTGCTATAATATTTTAATAGAAGGCGATAAAATGGTCGAGCCATGCTGTATTGAACCGAATGTAGGTAATAAAAACGGAATGAATGTCTGTTTAAATTGCGGTTTAGTTCATGGTTGCGAATATGTCATAGGGTACATTGATTTTTATGAAAATATGTATAAAATACGACGAAAATCAATATATCAACGTAAATATCATATTGAGAATGTTATGAATGATGTATGTTTTAAAAACAGTATTGATTTAACTCATGATCAGAGGGATCGAATCTATAAAATATTCATTGAGATTGGCGCTGTTATTCCTTCAGTTAATAAACTCCGAAGACGGATGGTCAGCACTAAATATATCCTCAGGCAGTTATTTAAATTGCTTGATCTTCCATTTGAATGTATAAAGATTACTAAATCGATAAAAACGCTTGAATTTTATAATCGATATTGGGCAAAGATTTTAGAATTGAAAAATGCAGAGATATTACACATTATCAGACAGTGAATTGTTTGTTATATCTGTTAACATATTCATCTACAGTGGGACATTGATCAATTACAATATCGTCAAGCACTTTTAGATCGGTCAGAAAAGCATTTTCATCAGATGGTAAGCCTCTCAAGAAGCATTTTATCTGTATACAAACTTTCTCATAACTTGTGTATGCAAATTTGCATTTATTTACTTTGTCATATATGTTACTCTTTGTTATATACCCGTGAATCAAAACACCCGAGCCTGTTAAACAACCTATAACAATAGGATTAAGAGTGATGCTACCAACAATAGAACCTATGACAGTCAAGCCAATGGAGGACATCTGCAGAGACAGATAAACACGTTTCAATTTCTTATACTTCCATTTATAACATGTCTGTAATCGGTGGTAATTATTATACAGTTCCTTCAATTCCTTCACTCTATCTTCTGATAATTTGTTGGATATGTGATTAAAATTCATCATATGTCTTCTTATATGTTATATGATTATACAATGTTTCGTTCATTCGATTTTCTATTTTTATTTGAAGAATACTGACTTGGTTTTGTCTAAAAATTGAATTTTATGGTACTCTTTATTATTTATTGGAAATGCAGTCATACTAAAACCGATTCTTTGTACAAAGTAATCTGAAGAAATTTGAAGGCTAGATGCATTCAGCGTATACCCCGAGAAAATTTTATCGATACTAATACTATTGTTACAAATACCGATCCGAAATTGATTTCCTATTTTAGTATACCAGAGATTCATATATTTACCTATATAATCAGCTCTAATTTGCTTATAAGATACATCTAAATCATAATCGAGGTATAATTTATTATTCTCTACTTTTATCCATGGAAAATCAAAACTACTACCATTGACGAAGCTTATTTTAATTCGTTTATTATCACCGGGCTTATAGTCATTTTTGAATGCCATATATATAGTCCAGTCATTGGATTCAGTCACATTATTCAAATTAATTTCGAAACCGCCCATAAACCCCTTGTTTGGTTCAAAATCTGCTAACAATTTTGTTGGATTAAAGACAAAATTACCATTTAATCCATTAACTACTGCACCGAAGCTATCTGACATGATGAATTTAGATGCATCCATTAGATCGTAAAAGTGACTAAACACCTCATTGTAATAGCTTTTTGGTTGTAATGCTCCCAATTTACCCAAGAGTGTTGCTTCAACCGTATTTAACTGTTTGTAATTAACACCATCATCGTCATTTTTAGCATCCTTTACGCCTGAAATCGATTGGTTTTGTAATGTAATTGGGGTGTTAAATGCTAATTTTTCACTATTATCTATATACCATAGCGCGTCATAAACACTACTGTCGACATTTGATTGATAGCTTTTGATTCCATATATGATGAGGTAGCATTGAAGTTTTGGTATATAAGGGTGTTTGGATTTCATCTTCATGATAATATCGACATACAAATAATTATTGCCATGCTGTTGCGTTTTATGTACTTGGACAAGGGATCTGCAATGATCATCGCTAACTCGTGTTGTTACTTTATTAATAGTTTCATACACTGCAACAACGCTGATATCAACTGTATTTTTATCGATTTCCGACGGAAAGAATATTTCAATTATCATAGTGTAAAAATCAATATCGTAATTATACATGTTAATACCCAG
Organism: Meandrina meandrites; assembly: GCA_963693305.1. Lineage (NCBI taxonomy): Eukaryota > Metazoa > Cnidaria > Anthozoa > Scleractinia > Meandrinidae > Meandrina > Meandrina meandrites. Next base: position 28,815,061 of record OY855903.1, read on the forward strand.
TCTGCTCGAATAATATCCTTTTTGACCGTCAAGAAGTAATTTTATACTGATTGCCTTCTTATTGACTTTGTGTAATGAGTTTTGATATGTAACCAATGCCCCCAATTCAATATCGTTTTCATCTGTCAATTGATAGGTATGATCAGTCATGACTTTATCAAAAACATTATCCTGCCCAATGGAACTAACATGAGACTGTGTGGTGTTTTCAATCATGAATTTTTTGGTAACGGCGTCTGAATCGACACTGGGGTCTTGTAAATTAGTAATTGTATTTTTATTCATATCCAAATTTGAAAGCATTTTATTATCACCTAATACTGAAAGAGCAGTCAAATCAACATATGCTTTATTGGCGCCCTGAAGATGAGTAGATGGTGTACTCAGGTTATTAATATATTGATTATTCATATCAAGTGGTGCTGACATTTTATTAACACCATTTCTTAGCAAAACATCAGTTTTATCAACTTTTTTTAAGTCGTGACTGTCAATATAACCTTTATTCATGACATTGGACATATTAGAATAACCATCATCAAAATCAGGAACATTTATGATGCTTTTGAATGTTTGCTCGTTATTTGTGGTTAAGTCAGCCTTATTAGCAAGTTTCAAGTCAACTTCAGCTTTTACAGTTTCAATATGGTCTCTATTCATTGTATTGGCAAGGTGGATAGAGTTATCAACATACCCTTTATTTATTAGCGTTTTATTGTTCGAAGAATTTTGGTCAAAATCCTCGCTATTTTGTATTGATAAACCACGTAAATCGTAATATACTCCCGTCTTGTCCCTTTTTAAAAAGTGGTTTATCAGGTATTCTTTATTGACACCACTCTCATAATCACGTTTTATACTTTCAAAATCGCTATCATCTGGTACATCTGCTTGAGTCTTGATATTGTACATTGCTTTTCCATTCATATCATAATCGCCCGAGGGAGTTAGCTTAAAACCGACTCCATTCTTACCTCTAATACCTGCTATATTGTTCGTATTAATGAATTCATGTTTATCATTTATAAACCTCATTTTTCTGTTAATATGTTATATTAAATATTCTCATTAAAATTTTTAGTCATGAATTTCCGTGGTTTATCGATATAAATAAAGCTGAATGGCTGTTTAGTTGCTTTAACATATAACTCTTTTGGAATACTGTTTTCACGGCATATCAGAGATCGCTCATTTGCACTTGGGAATTCGTAAATACAGAAATGCGAACAGTTCAATCGTATGTCTTTTGGAGTTGAATAGTAACTCTGAGATAGATACATTACGGATGCATTTTTATGTCTTCCTCTTATGAAATAATCAATCAAAGGCTTTTGATTTTTTTCACAAACGAAATCGTCAAATATCACAAGTTTTTGATTATCATCGTTTAGATCAGAAACAGGAATAATTTGGTCGTTACTGACTTCAATAACATCATAACCAGCTTCCTCACTTATTGGCTGGAACATTTTCATAAGATTCTGGTATTTGGACTGATCCAAGTTTTTTGCATATAGGTAAATTTTATCATAATACAATAAATTGTATATCATATGCATGAGCATGTTGGTTTTTCCAGAGCCACTTGGCGAGCAAATCAGCATCCTGAAACAGCAATTTGGCATGAAATCGAATATTTGCCTAAAATTTGAAACCATATCGTCTTTACAATCATAATTGGGAATTTTCATATATTATATTATTTAATTATATAATATGAAAGACTTCCGGAAGACTTATTAAAGACTGATGAAAGACTTCTGGAAGACTGATGAAAGACTGATGAAAGACTTCTGGAAGACTGATGAAAGACTGATGAAAGACTTCTGGAAGACTGATGAAAGACTGATGAAAGACTTCTGGAAGACTGATAATAATATATACTAATATATATATAAATGAGCATATCAGCTTGGCAAAAAATTGCTAAACAAAAAAATGAAGTTGAGAATCAAATTAAAAATATTAATAATCTAATTATTTCTTCAAAATTGTCAGATGAATTAGGACAAATCAAATATGAGAAACTGTTAAAACCAGTTACATCACGTCTCGATACACAAATCGAATTAACTAAAGGGTTGAAAGATGAAAACGAAATGCCCGATTTTGAACCACCGCCACCAATTGATGATGATGATGATGAAATGCCCAATTTTGAACCACCGCCACCCTTTGATGAAGATGATGATGAAATGCCCAATTTTGAACCACCGCCACCCTTTGATGAAGATGATGATGAAATGCCCAATTTTGAACCACCGCCACCCTTTGATGATGATGATGATGAAATGCCCAAGAGAAAAAAATGGGATCCTAGCCCTTTCAATATTTCTAATCAAAAGGAATTGGATAATGAACGCAAAGATCTTGCAAATGAAAGGCGACATGTCAATGTTTTGTTAGGTAAACTATTGAAGAGTGGTAATACTCAAATCAAATCAGGTAAGTATCAAGGTGCATCATATGAGGAGCTGTTGAAAAAATCCGATGATTTAACGAAACAAATTGATAGAATTGAAGATCAGCTTTTAATGACTACCCAAAAAAAGCAAAGGATGGAATACAAAAAAGTTCCTTTTTCATCTTTGGAGTTACAGGAAAAATCAAAAAAATTAAAAAAAACACCCAAAAAAACTAAATCTAAGATAAAACCAAAACAAGGCATATATAAATCATTATTTGATAAGATTGATATTATGAGAAGTAGCACAAAGCCTGATTCTGATACAGATAGCGAGTTTGAAGGCGGTGGACTGAATCAAAATTATAAAGTCATCTATTACAATAATCCTGAAAAACTTATTGAAAAACTGGATGTAATTTGTGGGAGCCTCAAAGCTGGAAATACAAGTAATGAAGTAAAAACTCAAGGAATTTCAATATTGGATGAACTATTAAAACTGAAAAGAATTACAAAACGCACATATGAAAAAATTTATAACAATCATTTTATCTAAATTTAATATATAGATAATGGAGAAACATTTAATACTTAGTTCATTCAGAGCCAAAAGGCAAGCAAATAACTACAATCAAAAAGCAAACGATTTCACCATATTTTTAGATCCTCCCCTTTTTTTGGATCCAAATAAAAATTATGAAATGGCTCTTGATGAAATAATAACGATGACATACAGCTCGTATAATGTCAGTGATTCATTCAACAATAATAAAATAAGATATCGTAAAACCAATGGCAGTGATACAACTTTTAAAAACATCGAATTACCAAACGGAATGTATTCATACAGTGACATTGATGCTTATTTAAAAAACACTACTGGTAAAGATGGTGATAAATATCCAATCTCAGTAATGTTTGATTTATCATTATTTAGAACAATAATAACAATACAACCAAATTATGAATTGGATTTATCTGTTTCAGACTTCAATTTGATTCTGGGTTTTAAAAAGAAAAATTTAACTTCTGGAAGCAATATCAGCGATACCATCCCCGATTTAACTCGTAGCGTTGATTTGATATGCATTCATTGCGATTTGACTAACAGATCCTTGACAGATGAATCAAAAGATGTATTATTTTGTTTTAGTATCATAGCACAGGGAATTCGTAGGTCATTCCCTTTTACTCTCGAACCGAGAAGATTGAAATTTTCACCAATTAATAAAAATAGCATTGATTCAATTCGAATATATATAACAGATTCTTATAATCGACCGATTGATCTTAATGAAATCGATACGGCTTATCATATTATTATCAAAGAGGTAAATTAATATAACCTTATTATATAATGAATCGAGTCTATGAATGGTCAAAATTTTATAATCCTAATAAGGGTTTATATCAATATCGCCATAAAGGATCAGGAGTAATAACTAATGATTTATCAAAAATCGGGCATTATTTTAAAAAAACTGTAAAAGATATCAATAAATCACCCATAAACAAAACACAAAAGAAAAATTTAAAATCTGTGTTAAATAGAAGTGAAAAAGCTGGGGATCTTATTTTGAAACGATTAGCACAACTGAAGTAAATTATGTAATCTATTAATATAATGAGTTTCAGAAGCATAGACAATGTTGAAAAAACAGATTATCTCGGATTTAATCTATCAACGCCAATTATTCAACCAGCACCTGGACTATATCAGGAAAAAACAGGATATATATTCAATATGACTGATCGTTCTTCTTGGTTTGATTGGTATAATGGATACTTTATCGTGAAATACAAACTTCAGAAAAAAGCTGATGGTACGAACATTAATGCCAATAATCTTCAAACACCAGTATTAACGTCAACGATAAATGATAGTACCAGCATGATAAATCACCTTATGATAACTTCAGGAGGTAAAAAAGTATATGATGGTAATGGCCTCCATAAAATTTCTTTCATAAAAGGATTGCTTGAATTTTCAGATGACTATAGCCGAACAATAGCTACAAATTTCAATTGGTATCTCGATGACAGAGCAGTATTAGCAGGTCATATGAGAACAGCTCCAAAAGTAGGAGCAATTAAAAGAGCTGAATTGTGTTCACAATCGAAGGATGTATACGCAATCATTCAGTTAAATCGTTTTTCATTTTTTCAAGAACTCCGCGATAAAATGCTACCACCTATGCAAATTGAACTAAATATAACATTAAATGATGATCGAGAATACATTTACAGAGTTGCGGGAGCTGAAACACGATATGTGATTCAAGATTTCCAGTTATGGCTACCACGCTTGAACTTTACATCAGAAGGGCAAAAATTAGTGAATAACAGTTTTTTAAAACCATCGAAATGGACGTATTTAAGATAATTTATTAAACATTCATCACCGACTGATGCTATTTCTGGGATATATCAAATTACACCGGGTGTTAAAAATGCAAAGCATGTTTTTGTATACTTGCAGAGAAACAAGAGTAATAATGAACTAGAAAATCCCTTTATCTTTGACACATTTAAAATAAATTCGGGTGATGATGCATGTAAACTTTCTACTTGTCGTTTGCAACTTGGAAATTCGTATTTTACACCGGAGTTAGAGTATGATTGTGATTTTAAACCAAGATTATATAATGACATTCAAGAATATGCATACAGAAACAACGACGTCAATTCAGGGACTCAGTTGAATTTACAAAATTACTCTGAATTATTTCCGGTCATCTATTTTGATTTAAGAAATCCTAAGGACTCGGTTACTGATGACCCAAAGCAGTTATTGTTTCATTATCGATTGAATGTACAAGCTACTGATAATTATATGATTTACGCTGTAGTTCTTTATGAGGAAAGAATCGTAATTGATAAAATTGGGAATGAACTCATTGTGGTATAAATTATGATATGAAAAAATCTAATTCATATTAAACATTCTTCGTTATGTTTTAATCTAACTCTATTATATAGAGTTAGAATATGAGCAATGAATATATTCCAACACACATTCATCTTACAGAAGGACAAATGAAAAAGCTAGCCAGAGCAATCAAAAATTCAAGTGAAGTGAGTTTATTGATTAACAAGCATCAGATTAAAAAGAAGGGTAATACTGATTTATATCTCACAAAAAGACAAATAACAAGATATAATAAAGTGAAAAATGAGGGTAAAGGTATCACATTCAGTTTATCTAAAACACAAATAAGCAATATGCGAAAAAATATACTTGGAAAAGGAATTCAAGTCACTCCCCCCAAATGAGGGAAAGGAATGCAGATAGAATACCCTTATTATCCACCACCAATCATTAGGAAACAAAGATCAAAAAAAGGCGGTGGAAAAATCAAACTACCGAATAAGAGAGATGCATTATCTTACAGACCACCGCCGTTTATTGGTTCTTGGGATCAATATAATAATTTTCTCAAAACTGGAGGATTGATGCTTCCAAAAAAAAAGATCTTAAAACCGAAAAGAAAGTAAGAAAGCCTGCATTTATCCAAAAACCTCTTAGTAACATTGATCTCATGAGATGGTGTAAGTATTTGAAAATCAATATTAAAGGAATATATAGCAGAGATGATCACATGTCTAAAAGGCATAGTCCGTGTATCATTAATTTAGATACCTATGAATCTGTTGGTAGTCATGGGACTTGTTGTGTGCCTGGTCATAATAAAAGAACATTGTGGTATTTCGATAGTTTTGGGATGCCTTACCCAAATGAATTTAAAATGAGAGCTGAGAAAGATGGAATAAAACAAATTTTGTATAATAGCACGCAATATCAACATATCAAATCAGTTCTTTGTGGCTATTATTGTCTTTATTTCTTGCATCAAGCATTGGTGCATGATAAAGAGTATCTCGATATATTAATGCCATTATCAATGACTGATACAATGCACAATGAACGTTTTATAAGCAATTATTTCAGAAATATATAACTTATATATATATAATGGTAAAATCTTATTGTGTAAAACAGAAGAAACAGACTGAATGCATACCAGGTAGTGAAAAATTTGTAAAAACCAAAAATGGAAGACTTATGATGAAATGCCAGTGCGTTGAGTGCGGAATAACCAAAACTCGTTTCGTGAGCAATAAACGAACTGGTCATGGTGTTGGACAAACCATCAACAAAAAGATTGGTGAAAAGATACCGGGGTTTCAACAAGCTCAAGATATTGCTTCTTCACTCATGGGTATTACAGGAGGTGATAAGAAGCTTTTTGATAAGTACTGGAGTGGTGATATCGCTAAAGGGGCTTTCAATAAGAAAACTGGTTTATTTTCAAAGAAATTTTGGAGCCATCCCAAGGATACAACCAGCCCATGTAATCGAGTTGTATACAAAAACGGTAAATGGCATAACCAATATTGCGATTAAATATATAATCTATTTGTATATAGAATGTGTAAATCTTACTGTGTTTCATGTAAAATGACTACGAATTCCAAAAACATTAAAAAAGAGATATCAAAAAATGGTCGCCTTATGGAGAAATCGACTTGTCAGATATGCAATAAAAAAAAATCTAAATTCATCAAAGGTGTAAAAGACAATGTTGATCATTACAAAAAGGGAAGAGGTGTTGATATTCAAAAACACTTATCAAAACTCGGAGAATTACATATGAGAACACCCACAGGAAAAAAGTACAATTATTGCGGTCCTGGCACTAAATTAGAAAAAAGATTAGCTTCTAACGATCCTAAATATAGGGATCCAATAAACAATCTTGATAAAATATGCCAATCGCATGATATCGCATACAGTAAATCAAAATCACTATCTGATAAACATCAGGCCGATGATATTATGCTTAAGAGAATATCAGAAATACCATTCAAAGATCGTCCATGGGGGACTACAGCAGTACAAGCTTTAATAGCTGGTAAAAAGAAAATTGGTCTCGGTGTTAAAAAAAAGAAGCCAAAAAACGGAAAACGGGGTTGAGTAAAAATGATTGGTCTCAACAATTAGCCGATGAGTTACATAAACCAATCAGACGCAAATTTAAAACTAGAAGAGTAATATCAAATGGAATTGACGAGATATGGTGTTCGGATTGGGTCGAAATTCAACAGTTCAGTAAATGGAACAAGGGATACAGATATCTTCTCATGGTACTGGATGTTTTCAGTAAATATGGTTGGATAGTGCCTCTAAAAGACAAAAAAGGTGAAACAGTGACTGAAGCATTCAAAACAATATTCAAAGAGGGGCGTAAACCACAATATCTTTGGACTGATAAAGGGAAAGAGTATTACAATAAAAATATGAAGGAGCTTTTGGAAAAGAATGGTATAACGCTATACTCAACCGAAAATGAAGAGAAAAGTAGCGTATGCGAACGCTGGAATCGAACAATCAAGTCCAAAATGTGGAAGCAGTTCACTGTTCAAGGTAATACGCAGTATCTTGATATACTACCCAAATTAGTAAAACAGTATAACAATACTAAACATTCAAGCATAAAAATGACACCAGTAGAGGCTTCAAAGAAAAAGAATGAAGGGATTGTTTACTTTAATCTGTATGGTGATATGGAGCCATTATCAGCTAAACCAAAATTTAAGGTTGGTGATAATGTTCGTATATCTAAGTATAAACGTGAAGTGTTTGACAAAGAATATACACCTAATTGGAGTGAGGAAATATTTAAAATTGATGAAATACAATATACAAACCCAATCACTTATAAATTAAAGGATTTGAATGATGAAGAAATAAAAGGTAGCTTTTATGAACCTGAACTATTGAAAGCAAGACAGGATGTATTCAGAATTGATAAAGTCATTCGGCGGGATTATAAGAAGAAACAGGCTCTTGTCAAGTGGAAGGGTTATAGTGATGAATTTAACAGCTGGATACCAATGAAGAATTTACAACACATATAAACACATCAATAATAAAACATATAAAAATTTTCTCATATAAGAATATCATACAATGACAAAAAATCTAATCACTCCAATCGCTCTAGGCACAATGCCAACTTCGGGTTTAGATGGCCTATTTTCTGAAACGCGATATGCTCAAGACAAATTGCTATGTAAGGGGCCACTAAAATCATTTACAGATATCGATGATATACCCTTATATGCTTATGAATTTCAAAGTAATATCATTAAAAAACTAATAAAAAAACAAACAAACAAAAAATTAATTAAATATAATAAATATAAGATATTTTTCGTTCATCCTGTTCACAAATGGTATAGTTGTGATATATTCGGTAACGTATTCGACATTTCAGAATTTGTAAAACATAAACAAGTAATATATGATGATACAATTTTCTTAGAATCATTTAGTGAAGGTTATATCAGTTATGATTATCTAAAATTCAAAAGAGAATGCATCCCATGGTTAAACCCTTTGGTTTTTTATAAAGATAGTATTCGAAATATTGAACACAATGAAAAACAAATGGATGAACACTATGAAATTGATAAACAAAAAGAGAAAAATTTGAAGGAAATATTGATAAAAATGAAAGAAAAAGAAAAGCTAAAACAAAATTATAATGAATCTGATGATGATTCTGAAACCTATGATTCCGACAATGAATCTGATAATGAATCTAAATCTGAATCTGATAATGAATCCGATGATGAAGGCCATGAATAAATAATATAGTATAATCAAGATTTGGTAAAAAGACTATAAGAGCATTGGTTACGCCTGTATCAAGTATTGATATCAAACTGATTGATACATGTGGTTGATACATGTGGATTGGTATCAGTAAATTGAAAATGTTATTTAGATATAAAGTATTTGAATAACAGTATAAGACAGTTTTTAAAAATAGTATAAGAGCTTATAAAATTAAATGATTTCATTATGATTAAAAAAAATTGAAAATAAACGCACTAATTATTTTTAAAAGAGTATAGAATTGGAAAAATATTGATCTTCAAAATCTTAAAAGCTTTTGAAGAACATCTAATTTCCAGTTTTGGATACAGTATTGGAAAAATATTGAATCCAGATTTGATTTCCAAGAATTGAATCCAGATTTGATTTCCGAGTACTTGGTCATTTAAACCCACGGAAATAATAAAGCAAAAATACTATATCAAAATATCAAATACCAGATCAAAAATACAAGATCAAAATAAGAATACGAGATCAAAATCCATTGCTAAAAAATGATTCCGTGCCCCCAAGTACTATACTACTAATGTTTTGGCAATTTTGTTTTCTAGGATCTTTTTGTGAGTACTTTTAGTCTATTTCGCCAGCTTCAAGTTGCGTGACATAAAATCAAACGATGTTTATTTCATTGATGTAGAGTATTTTTATTTCGTTGTGATGGGTACGTAGACCTAAAGGTAAGTTACACTATTATTCATCTTAGGTACTTAATGATCCTTTCGTTAATAAGCGTGCCAAAAAGGTCCGGCGAACTTTTAAGGACGTCTTTCAAAGGTTTATAGAAAACAAAATTCAGAAAGTCGATATTGTTCGATTCAATAGACACCGCATCTCCACGACACTTATGGCTGGGGCTTGTAATTGATCCTTTCAAATTTTCAGTTCTCTCTCGATATTTTGTGCATATTTACTAAGGGTGGATCCAGGAATGGTATGAATCTTCCTTACAACCGGCTAACATTACACACTTACCGCGCGTGAGCCTCGGTTATAAAGCGTGGGAACAGAGATCTCTTATTGGCTGAACTCGATAAAGTGTTCCACGGCTGAATGCCACGTTTGATAAAAGGGAGATGTAACTTGAAACAATTTGTGAGATATTTTCTAACGGAGCGGTAGCATACGGACAAGAAATTACTTAGATCTATCTATTTTTCAACGATGGCTCAGTGAATGCAGGAAAATATGTTTTGTTCATTTACGCGAGCGGCAAGCTCAATTCCTTGTGGCAATCGACAAGTGAGAGAAGAAAACAACAAACTTCTGTTGACTTCGCTGGAGACCTTAACCGCTCAACATGAAACATGGAAAATTCAGGCTATAAGGGTGTTTCTCGCTGGATGTTGTCGAGGTCTGTAAGGGGAACAGGGTTCGTTGCTGGGTATAAACATTTCTGCTCTTATCAATTTCAAGTCATGTTGGGCGCCAACAGTATTTTGTTCGTCTCGAATTTCTTGTCTCAAATTTCACTTCGAATTAGATCATATTGCGATCTCCTTGACTTCGTTTAAATACTCGTATAGAGGTTATTCCAAGAAAAAGTGTGATGTATCTAGTCATTACAAAGACAGGTCGATAACGCTTGTACCGTCGAAGAACTGCACAAAAGATAAAACCACATCCGTGGGTGTTGAACTGGAGTAGAAACTTTACCTTTTCAGAATTGGTTTGTTTGCCGAGGAGGGAGATTATTTTACCATTTCTCCCCTTCACAAAGATGATTTCGGCTTTGGGTGGCGGCCGAGCAAAGCATGCAAACATCCCATGACAATATAATATCTATCACAGAACTTCGTCCCCAGCGGGGGGCGCAAGAGGTTGTAGGGTGTGTTGCGTACAAGAGAAAATAAATTGCGAGGGGTAAGGGACCGGGGGATGTCAGGCTTTTGAAAGACCCTTTCGTTTGGTATTAGTGGTTTTCAGATCTACGTTATGCCAGCGACTTAAAACGAAACACCTACCCATCCTACCCACGTTCTTCACGTTATTATGAAACTCCGTTTGGAACAAATGATTAGTTTTCCTCAATGTTCTTTAGGACGTTAATATCTTGAAACTAAGGGAAGGGAGGGGGAAGGGAGGGCTAGGGCCTCAGAGGGGAGTGAAAGTGAGCACAAAAAGGGGAGGGCCATACTTATTTGTGAGCTATTCAAGGGGAGGATCACACACCTTTTCAGAATTTTTTTAATGAGGATTTTAAAGGAAGCACATGTATTTTCCCACAATATTGCTCCGAAGCCCCCTCGGGTTCAAAGTGGCGGGTGGCTTGAGATGTCTGGCAATCAGCAGATAGCGTGACTCAATAAAGGTTGGTGATGATTCAGAAGAGCTACATCCGTTCAAGTTTGGCGTTCGTTATCCGCATTAATTTCCCTCATTCGTAACTATCCTCTTTTTATTTACGGTTTATTACTAATTCTTTGTACAACTTTTGAGGCTTCCTTCAATTTATATATGAACTCTTTGTTTTAAAATTTCCATATAACACGATGATTTGCAATATGACGTGTCTCATCAGTGGAGCTAGAGAGGAGGTGTTATAAATAATGGTTTGGAATCATACGCGTGATTGTCAAAATTGGACGACTGCACCGCGTTTCTCCGATTTGTTTGATCACTCCCAGTGGCGGATCCAGGGGAGGGGCTCGGAGTCATTCTCCAATCCCCTACTTTTTCGTAAATAGCGCATTAGTGCGTAGTTAACTGCAAATAAATGATCCACGATTTATCTGAACCCACGTGGACCTCATCACTGACGTAAAACAAAGAACGTCCAAGACAACAAGGAATCATGGAACAATTGAGCAGGAAAACAATAGCTGTAAAACAAAGATAAAATTGACAGGTTCTTATGTCGAGGCACAGGCTTACCAGCCTATGTTTGTGAGATAACAGCACGCCCCATATATATATTCAATTTTTTTTTTCGCTAATGGCTATTGTAAATATTTAAGCAACCTAAAATTGGCTTTTACTGCTGTCCATTTGCAATAAAATGAATTAGAAACATTTTCGCTATGTTTAAGTTTGTTTTTATGAAGTTTTCTTTTTAAGATTTGAGGCGTGCGAGAGCAGTTCTATGAGTTTAAGTTTTGACCCGTGTATAGAATTCTAATATTTACACAAGGCGTGCAACTTCCACATCCAAGAATCGGGTACCGCCTCTGAAATGTAGCCGAAAAAAATATCTTTCCCCTACTCGCTTTAGTAGGAGCACCCGGTCCTCGATAAAACAGTCTTTGAACTATAATTTGGCGTAATTTGAATCCGATCAGTTCGCGAATAGTTCTTTTACACCTTGCTAGAGTATCAAATTAGGCCATAAATTTGCCGATTTACCATGATATGTACTAGTAGCTGGGACAATTTATGTAATGTTCGCTGAAATTGGTCAAAATTACTGCCCATGCCTATCCTAGAAAGCACAACGTGTTCCACTTCAAAACCTCCTCTGGGGCGCCCCAAGGAAATACTTCGGAAATGTCGACGGCAACTCCTGGTCACTAGTATGTTACTGGTGGAATGCTCGTAGCGTTTTAGCAGGTTTTAGTCAATATCTTGTTGCCAGAGGGTTTCCAGTGACAAATGTTTCTAATTAATTCTGTTATTTGCGTGCCAGCGGCCACTGTGTGGATCCAATGATAAATGAGCTAGTTTGAGAGACTGGGTACCAGTCTGAAACAACATGGCGCCGGGTGAAAAGAATCTTGTAAAATTTGTTGTACTGAGACATTCATTCACAGGACAAGTCACATATATAAGCCTTGCAGGATTGTTTGGTATAGGTAATCATATGATTTCGGGTTCAAGCTGGGATAAATCAGCACGAGTCAATTTTTCAAAGGCTAACAAAATTGCACGAGCCCGTAGGGCGAGTGCAATTTTTAGTCTTTGAAAAAATTATCGATAGCTATTTTAGATATTAAAAGTTTTATTGGATTTATTTAAGCGGTAGTTCTTGTGTCCTCAGCCGACCTATCCATCATGTTATGAAATTCGTTGCAAAGCTTTGTGTTCCAGCACCCACTCGTGTGGCACATCTTTGGATGCTTAAATCACACGTGTAGTTTCAACTTTATAGACTTTTGTTGATTTTAATTTGTTATCCGATAAGAGTTTCATAAAATAGTGGCTAATGAAAGTCCTTAAACAACGCCGCATTGGCGATATTCAAACGTAATTTTACCCTGAAATTTTTACTGTCACACATTGCCCACAAGACCTTATTTTTAAAATAGGTTTAGTTCCAAACCACAAAGTGATTGATAATCTTAATAGTATCATTGAAATTGTATTTGGTTATATTAATGACACTGGTGTTTTGATGTGGAAAGCTTCAATGCTTTAAGAGATGTTTTCGCTGAAAGATGGGTCAAAATTTGGGTATTTTTTGGCTGAAAACCGATCATGGACACGTTAACCACGATATCTTCCACACGTTATTTATTTTGGTGATAATATTCTACATATAGAATAAGCACCTCAATATGTAACTCCATGCAAAATATAAACAAAATCTGAGAGGGTCGATGTAGACTCAAATTTTAATACTGCATGGTTTTCAAATGGACCCTCTCTTAACTTAACCGTATAAATTTTTCCTTTCTCTGAATGACATACAGATATAATTTAAGAATAATACAAGAGTATTTTCAGCTTAAATCGGCAGAAAAATAAGAATATTTACTGTGCCAAGTACATCACGACATCGTACCAAGTAGCTTGTTTAAAGATTACGATCTTCGAAACCTAATGAGTATGTAAGCAAACGAGAAAGCTGTCAATTTTCCCTTTTGAAATGAAATAAAAGAAATGTAAAATAAATAAGAAAATGGAATGTTAAATGAGGTTTCTGAAATTTATTGTCTGCAAGACTAACGTGCTTGTTGAGTTGGTTTATTTATATGTGAATTAAGAAACACTTCCAACGTGTTTCAAATATGTTGAAACACTAATATTTCATTGCGTTTCTAAACTCATCCACCTCTCCAGAAAAGAGTGTTCTGGTTCGCTAATACATCATGAATGATTAATGAGTATGAAAAGAGATATTCTAACATGTTTCTTAATATTCTAGATATTTTCATAGATATAAAACTCGTCGCTTATTTTTTCTTTAATCGCCACTTTATCAAATTTTCGTATGTTTGGCTAATCAATTTTTCTTATTTTTTTTTAAACAGGGATCTAAGGAACAACAAAATAGAAAGGCTACCAGAGCGGATATTTCAAAACTTATCAAATCTAACAAAGCTGTAAGTAAATTCAACTGGCAATATTTCAATTAATGAATTTGCGATTATTGTTTTTAGACCTGTATTGACGCACAACGCATAAATGGTTACAGTAAGTGTTTTATCCACTTTTTTCAATCTTGCGAGTAGCAGGTATTAATTTCGATATCCAGCCATGAAAACCGATCTTTTTAAGGAGGAATAATACTGTTTTATATTTTTCGTCATTTGATTCTCACTGTCTTCCTGACTACTGCGCGCTTTTTCCTTCCTATTATAATCTGACGCAACTCCATGAAAGTTCCTGACAAATTAATTAACTTACAGTGAGCCGACCAGAGGCATGAAATTGAAAATAACCGATTTCCACGAAAATTGGTGTGGTTAAACTACTTCATATGGTCATTAACTTGGCACAGTTTTAGATTCATCAGACCTTTGTATGTCAGAACAACGTAAGGTCAAAGGTCAAGCCTAAATGGCCGGTAATTTATCGCTTTAGAAAAGCAAATATTGACATTTTTGAAACAGGTATATCACAACTCCAAGACATGGCGAATCAAAATAAAGTTAAGACCAGTGAAGAACTATACAAGCTGTTTAAGTTCATATAAAAATTATTTCTATATCTGTTGAATTCATTTTAAATAGCCTTCTTGAATAACCTGTCCACGTTCGCAGGATTGTTTTGCGTAAAAAGTGGTGTTTTCAAAAATCATTGATTTATACATTCCAGCGTTCTGTTGAAAAAACTCATGCTCTGAGACAAAGGTAATGAGCTATATTTTGAAATAGGAAAGGAAAATGTTTGGGCAATTTTGTTTTCTAGGATCTTTTTGTGAGTACTTTTAGTCTATTTCGCCAGCTTCAAGTTGCGTGACATAAAATCAAACGATGTTTATTTCATTGATGTAGAGTATTTTTATTTCGTTGTGATGGGTACGTAGACCTAAAGGTAAGTTACACTATTATTCATCTTAGGTACTTAATGATCCTTTCGTTAATAAGCGTGCCAAAAAGGTCCGGCGAACTTTTAAGGACGTCTTTCAAAGGTTTATAGAAAACAAAATTCAGAAAGTCGATATTGTTCGATTCAATAGACACCGCATCTCCACGACACTTATGGCTGGGGCTTGTAATTGATCCTTTCAAATTTTCAGTTCTCTCTCGATATTTTGTGCATATTTACTAAGGGTGGATCCAGGAATGGTATGAATCTTCCTTACAACCGGCTAACATTACACACTTACCGCGCGTGAGCCTCGGTTATAAAGCGTGGGAACAGAGATCTCTTATTGGCTGAACTCGATAAAGTGTTCCACGGCTGAATGCCACGTTTGATAAAAGGGAGATGTAACTTGAAACAATTTGTGAGATATTTTCTAACGGAGCGGTAGCATACGGACAAGAAATTACTTAGATCTATCTATTTTTCAACGATGGCTCAGTGAATGCAGGAAAATATGTTTTGTTCATTTGCGCGAGCGGCAAGCTCAATTCCTTGTGGCAATCGACAAGTGAGAGAAGAAAACAACAAACTTCTGTTGACTTCGCTGGAGACCTTAACCGCTCAACATGAAACATGGAAAATTCAGGCTATAAGGGTGTTTCTCGCTGGATGTTGTCGAGGTCTGTAAGGGGAACAGGGTTCGTTGCTGGGTATAAACATTTCTGCTCTTATCAATTTCAAGTCATGTTGGGTTATCTTTTTGGGGGGACATGGTCTAGCCATCTAACCTGGCGCAGTAGAGAAGATAAATACCGTCACGTTTTCTTTACATTCTGACAGTCTGCCTTTTGAATGTTTGGTTGGCATTTTGCCTCTTATCTCCTATGGAAGCAAGGAGATGTTATGCAGTTTCTGATGTCCAGTTGGGGGAGTGGGAAATAGTGTTATCTGCTAGGGAACTGGGTCTGAACATGAAACGACATGTGTTAGAAATCTAACAAGTCGTATCTCATTTGGTATTGCATTCCTGGTTACTAGACCCCAGCAGAGCATCCCAACCCAAACCTTTCACAATTCGTCCATGGGTTTTACCAGAAGTCCATAACTAGAAGTCTACATCTGGTATTGGGGCGCATGCTATGTCTTTCGCGTGTAGGCTATTTTTAGAAACTGATGTCTCGCGAGAAAATGACGTAACCCACTATTTCGACACGATTGGAGGTCGAAGTTGCGGCCGAATATTTTGGAAAGTGGCAGGTGAAATAAATCAAATCACATCAAAACACCTGACAGGCCATTCTCTTTAATTCTTACATTTCGACAGAAGTAGTATCGTAGATAGTGATTAATTTCAAACGTCTCTTCAGTGGCATTTGAAGGCGAGTGAAAAAGCAACCCGTCGCCGGGCTTCAGTAGACAAACTCACAAAACAAACAGGTCGACTTTTTATAATTTACGAGAGAATTTATGAACAGAAGTTCCCCAAACTTTTAGTAGTTAAGTGTGTCTTTATTTTGTACAGCATATCCTCGTGTTAAAATACTGAACAACATACACAACACAATAGCTGCACACTGCGAAGTGCCCGAGTAGCACAACTTGAATTAAACTTTTGACGGATGTGAATGAAATCATCATTGTTCGATGAATTAAACTCGTATTTCTATTCATATTAAAACAAGTACATTACCTTAGTCAGTCTTTTGTTTTCATGCCGTCCTTATAATTCCAAACACATGCGAAACTTGCCAAACTTGTCGTTTTCTCTGAATGTTGTTCTCAAACGAATCAAACTTCATTCTGTTCATTCCGCGCTCGATGTTGAGCGCTTCAGGGACCACGGTTTTGTTTTTCAAAATAGCAACGAACCTGTGCCAAAATGCACTTGCTCTCTTAATGCCTGTCTTCATCTTGAGAGTACCATTAATCTTTAGTGTCTTCGCACTTTGAATTTGACTCGGAATTAGTCTATCTTGCCCGCTGCCATTTCGTATTCTGACTCCAAAACACTGAGGTCCTCTGGCTTATTTGGATGCTCCGAATTTTTACAACTTCGATGCTATCGTCATCGATGAAAGATGGCCTGATGATTCTTGTCCGGACGATTTAATCCTCACAAAACGGAAATTACGATGACCAACAAACAGAAATTTCGTAATGCCGTTCGTTCGAGTTCACTCGTCCTCTGCAGTTCTGCTTTTATTCAAAAATTTGTTTAACCAATCAAAGGCGCGAATTAAAAAATACTTCAATGTGATTGGCTACTTGTTCGCGGCAAAGCTGTTCTAAAAATAGCCTACACGCGAGGAGCGCGAGGTACACGCGAAAGACATATCTCAAAGCCTATTACCAGAGATGTAGACTTCTAGTCATGGACTTCTGGTTTTACATACGTGAGTACTGCTTATAAGAGGCTGTTGAATATTCAGTATGAATAGGCATGGTAGGGAGAAGGAAAGCGATGTGATGCTCTTTCTTATTTGTCACAATTTTAGCTCCCCCACTTTCTTGGCAATTTTGAGCAATTGGTTTTTTCGTGCGTTCGGTTATGTTCACCAAAATGAGTGGGAAAAAGTCATCTAAACTCATTACTAAGCTGTTTATTTGTTCGTTTGTTGGTCCGGTCATGCAAACAGTACAGATCGCGCTAGGAGATAACATAAAAATAAGGGTTGTCATGAAAGTGTGTTATTATTCACTGAATAAAAGGTAGCGTCAACAACTCATGTACAGCTTCCCTTATGGGTTTTTGGTCCGCTAATATGAAGTATGGATCTTTTACACGTACTTTGTATGCATATTAGGTGTGTGCCGTCAGTGTAGGGAAAAGCACGCTTGCCATCTGAAGCAATTTCAGTCTTCACAGCAGCCAACTTCAGAGAATATTGCAGCTAAGAACAACCCACCCCGTAAAAGGGTCCCTATTCCACCTGAGATGTTTAGCAGCCCTTCTGGTATGGACAATTCCTTAATTAGTGATGAAGATTACAAACAACCACTCACACCAGCTAGTGCAAAAACTGCATACAACCAGTATGTGTACAAATTACATGAAGCGACTGGGATAAGTGAGCCATTTAGACATTTAGATTCTGTTCTGATGAAAGAGTGGAAAGACTTGCATTCTCGTACTAAACATCATTATGCATCGTTCGCTAAACAAGGAGTTAGACCAGTGTTGGAATCAATTGCCCCTGGCCAAGGTGAAGAGCTTTGGAATTGCTTGAAAAACAGTTCAATAATGGATCTTGGCAACAGTGATAACGACTGCAATGAAGATGACGAAATTTCCCCTAACACCTTCTCGGACAACACTTAACGAAATCTTATTGATGCCTATAACAATGCACAGTCTTCAAAATCGAGAAAAGAAATTTTGTCAATATTTGCCCAAAATTTTAAAAGAAAGCAATTGAAAGAACTAATTCCTGGTCTAACAGATTTTCGTATTAAGGAGGCGAGGAAGCACTGTAAAGAACATGGACCAGGTACTGCAGTGCCTACAGCTCCAGTTCACTGGTTTTTCCTCAGTGAAGACAAAGTTGACCACTTTTTGAGGTTCATAACAAGCGACATGGTTTCACAAGACACAGTATACGGTACCTCCAAAATGAAACTCGAAAGTGGAGTGGAACTAGTGATTCCAAAACCAATTCGAAAATTGATCCCAGCTCGAATCATCGCCCAGTATTTGAAGATTTGTGAAGAAAGTGGTTTTAAACCGGCCAGTACAAGAACTTTGTTCAGAATTCTTGAAGTCTGCCCAGCTTCGACAAGAAAATCACTTCAAGGTGTGGACAACTACACGGCGGACGGATCAGAGGCATTCGAAAATTTACAAGACGTTATCAGCAAGCTCTATGACGGAGGGATGCCCGATAGTAAGGCTGACAGGCTGCGTTCAATGGCCTTGTCCTGCAAACGTTACCTAAAGCAGGACTACAGCACACATGTCGTGAATGATTCAACGAGCGACATTTCCTCTGCGTCTCCTGACCATTGTCGATTCTTTGCATTAAGTGACCCCAAGGAAGAACAACTTATCCAGAGCTGTTTACATAGCCACTTACTCGAGTGTGATAGATGCCAGGAACTACGTAATCTATTTCTCTCTTTAGAGGAGGAAATAGGAAAGATTTCTGAGCGATGCACCATGGCAGGTGACGACATATGTGATCTTCGTTTTCTGTTGGATGACAGTAAAGACAAGATAGAACAATGGAAAGCTCACATTTTGAGAAGTGTGAATCAAGAAGAGGGAAAGAAGGAAGTCCTTGATAAGCTAGCACCTACTGAAGCCCTTTTGGTGGACGATTGGGCGATGAAATTTCTGCCACTGCACTTCAGGGAAAAATCAGCCGAGTTTTATGGAAAGCGTGGTATAAACTGGCACGTCACAGCAGTGATTAGAAAAACGCCAGAATGCTCTTTATCAGTGGAAGTTTTTGTCCATGTCTTCGACAGCTGCGATCAGGACCAGATTGCAGTGGCTTCAATTACCCAGAACACGCTGTCCACACTTAAGAAAATGTACCCGGAGCTAACAGGAGTTTATATGAGATCAGACAATGCCGGATGTTATCACGGGGATATCTTTTGACTAGCCTCCCCAGTATTGGTCATGAAACTGGGATCAGAGTCATTGGCTATGACTTCAGCGAAGCTCAACATGGCAAAGACATATGCGATCGGAAGACGGCAACAATGAAGCAACATGCAAGGCGCTTTGTGGCAGAGACGAAGACCGACATTCTGACAGCGTCTGATCTTAAAAAGGCCCTGGAAAGTAATGATGGAGTAAAAGGATGCCGAGTGAGCGTTGTAGAAATGCCACGCAGATCCAGCCAAATTGACACAAACGTGAAAATAAAAGGAATTAGTCAGATTCACAACATTCGTTACGAAGGTGGCATGCGCTTTTGGAAAGCATTTGACATTGGAAAAGGAGAACGCATGGTACAAGACAATATGCCGTCAATTGAAATGCCAAAGGTTAAGGTAGTACAGGCATTTCCGGAAGCACGCTTTTCCAGCGGAACAATGGCAAGGAGTTCCAAACACACGGAAGAGGAAAAGGCTTCGCGTACAGACACTGAAAACGTTGGAAGGGATGCGCTATTTGAGTGCCCTTCTGACGGGTGTACTTGCTCTTTTGGTTCTGAAACTGAGCTCCAGAGGCACCTAGATGTCGGAAATCACGTCCGTCGCTTACACAGGGAGTCTCAGTTTGACTACATAAGGCTTCGCTACGCTGATATGGTAAATGAAGAACTATCAAAGCCACTTTTCGGGGCTAATTATCCAAGTGAGTCTCAGCACAGTGGAAAGGGGGTTAGCAATATCACCATGGGATGGGCATTATAAAAGCACAAGTCTACACGTTTTCTACAGCTGTTAAAACCTATCTAAATGACAAATTCCTTATTGGCGAGGAAACGGGAAATAAGGCATCGCCAACTCAAGTTGCTCGGGAAATGCGCAGAGAACGAGATGATGAGGGTAATCGTCTATTTGTTGGAGGAGACTGTCTCAGTTCTCAACAGATTGCAGCATACTTTTCTCGTCTCGCAGCAACAAAAAAGAAACACGGTTCTTTAAACGCAGCTGCACGTTCGGAGGAGGTAGAAGAATTTTTGGCTGAACAGCAAATGCAGGATGCACAAAGATGCTTTAACAAATGTGTTAAGCAGTTGTACTTGCAATAAGAAGTAGCCGATAGGACACTGAATTATGTAGCATGATACTGATCAGGACTATTTTGGCCACATTCTGTTTAAACAGCTTAAAGTTAAGCTCAGCTAGTTAAGTATCATTTAAGACACGTACGATAGCGACATCAAAATTGCATTTCTTAACTAGTTAAGACTTTTTTTAATCTTTTTTTGCCAATTGTTGGAAATTTTATAACAATCTAACATTTGAAAGGGCGGATTTTGAAGTTGATGACGTCATTTGACGTAATATGACGTCACAGCTAAGTCGTTGCCACAATTACCTTTAGTGGTTAAGGGCACTTAACATTTCAAAAAGGTTGCTGCACAATAGCATAAGTACTTTTGGAGGTAAAGAGACGCTTTCTGCCTTCCCCCCACCCCACTCCCCCTCGTCTAATAAATTCCAAAAACTCAGTTTTTTGATGTTATCTGCAAAGAAAAGTAATAGAAACAACGAACATATATGTCTGTGATAGGAAACGTCTTCTCAAACGTTTAACATGTTTTTAAATTTGTTAAAACTTCTCAAGGACGAAAAGTTGTTAAAACATTAAAATACCCATTTTACGCAGCTCATGAGGCACATAATATGCAATTGCCCATTAAGTTCTTGGTAGCTTTTTAAAGCTGGGGCCATCTACTTTAAACCTATATATAAATAAAACCTCTGAATTACTGGAACACACAGAGGTAGCATTTTGAAAAAAAAAGTAAAAATTGCTGGTATCTGAAATTGAACACAGCTATTACTTTTGATCACCTCTGAAATTTTTACCTTTATATGGAAGTTGATTTTAATGATATTGCCTTGGAGCATATACGACCCCCTTTCCATAAATGGCCAAGGAAGGATGCCATCTTCTCTTAACTATGTAGGAAAAAATAATAAAATGTGCCCTATTTTTGTTATTTTTTATGATAAAATTTAGCCCTCGGATTACGGAAAAAAAGGCTGCCCAATTTCTTGGCTTAATGAGAGCAGCTAGCCAAACTTTTATGTTCTGTGTAATCAGTACATGAAGTGCTATCATTGGACAAAAAATCGTGAGAATCAAGGATTTCGAATTTCATGGCCTCCATACATTGGTGGTCGGTTTTCTGTGACAGACGCACTTAACTGTCATAATCTTTTAAGTATTAAAATACTTAATTGATCGTATATTTCACTGACGATACGGTTCATTGGTACTCTAAGTTTTCACTGTGAAGTAGTTATCTCTTTATGTCTTCCTTAAAGTGGGAAAGAATTCTGATACAACTACTACTACTACTACCACTACCACTACCACTGCCACTGCCACTGCCACTGCCACTGCCACTGCCACTGCCACTGCCACTGCCACTGCCACTGCCACTGCCACTGCCACTGCCACTGCCACTGCCACTGCCACTGCCACTGCCACTGCCACTGCCACTGCCACTGCCACTGCCACTGCCACTGCCACTGCCACTGCCACTGCCACTGCCACTGCCACTGCCACTGCCACTGCCACTGCCACTGCCACTGCCACTGCCACTGCCACTGCCACTGCCACTGCTACTGCTACTGCTACTGCTACTGCTACTACAACTGCTACTGCTACTGCTATTGCTACTACTGCTGCTGCTGCTGCTACTGCTGCTGCTACTGCTACTGTTACTGCTACTGCTACTGCTACTGCTACTGCTACTGCTACTGCTACTGCTACTGCTACTGCTACTGCTACTGCTACTGCTACTGCTGCTGCTGCTGCTACTGCTACTGCTACTGCTACTGCTGCTGCTGCTGCTGCTGCTGTTGCTGCTGCTGCTGCTGTTGCTGCTACTGCTACTGCTACTGCTACTGCTACTGCTACTGCTACTGCTACTGCTACTGCTACTGCTACTGCTACTGCTGCTGCTGCTGCTACTGCTGCTGCTGCTGCTCCTGCTGCTACGGCTACGGCTACGGCTACTGCTACTGCTACTGCTACTGCTACTGCAACTGCAACTGCTACTGCTACTGCAACTGCAACTGCAACTACAACTGCTACTGCTACTGCTACTGCTACTGCTACTACTACTACTAATTATTCCTTTGATAAGGAATGAAGTTAAATAATGAAAATAAATGTTAAATGAGGTTTCTGAAATTTTTTGTCTGCAAGACTTCAGCTCTTGAATTCAGTTGTTGTTGAAGGTTTTTGCTGTTAAACGTACATGTTGTGTTGGTTTACTAATATGTGAATTAAGAAACACTTCCCACGTGTTTCAGATCTGTTTAAACACTAGTGCTTCTAAACGCATCCACCTGAGGAGTAAAGAGTGTTCTGGATGGCTAATAATATCACGAACAATTAGTGGGGTTGAAAAGCGATATTCTAACATGTGTCTTTATATTCTAGTGATTTTCATAATCGCCACTTTATCAAATTTTTCGTATTTTCGGCTAATCGATTTTTCTTATTGTTTTTTAAACAGGGATCTAAGCAACACAAATTTAGAAGCGCTACCTGAAGGAATCTTCCAAAGCATGTCAGCGCTAAGTGATCTGTAAGTATACGCATTTGGCAAAATCTCGATTAACGAATTGAGGATAATTCTTTTTAGACCTGTATTGAATCGTAGGCCATAAATGAATACAGTAAGTGTTTTATCAATTTTTTATGCTCTTTTGCGAGTAGCAGTTATTAATTTCGATATCAAGCCATGAAAACTGATTTCTTTAAGGAGGGATAATACTGTTTTATATTTTTCGCAATTTGTTTCTTTCTGTCTGTCTGAATATTGAGTCCATTTTCCTTCCTATTGTAATCTGTTCTGGGATGTTCCGGAATGCTTTTTACATCAAATTTGGAGTCTTTAGTTTCAAAGGATCAAAAAAAAATATTCACTTGACTGTTTCGCCATCAAGATAAATAAAGAGAACTGTACAGGCCCGCAAATGATTCCGGGACCAAAATTGATCCCGAAATTTCCCCAAATTGGACCGCAAACGTTCCCAGGACTGGAAGTGATCCCCAAATTAGTCGGCAAATGATCTCAGGAAAATGATAGCCTCACTGTAAAGGATGGAAAAGTGTGAACGTACGAATTTTGACAGTGGATTTAAAATTACATACTCCTTTTAAATTTTTTCTTTATAACACAGCAGCTATTTTAATACAACAGTATGATAGGTAACGGAAGCAAAATGTGCAGTATTTGAACGATTTGAATCTAAATTTGCCAGCGTTTATAATAATACCCAAAGGTCAGGGATTATTATGAAACTGTGACATAAAAATATTTTTTTCTTACTCGTACTATTATAGCGCCTCAATATGCACCGATAAATGATCTAAAACAAGAAATAAAGTTTCAATAGTTCCACCGAAAACGTTAAACGTTAACAGATCTTTGTAATAAATAGCCCCAAGATAACGAAATGTCCAAACTGAGATTTTTTTAATCGATGCATCTTTTGAGTAATAAAAACAACAACAGTAATAGATAACAACAGGAGAAGACAAGAATTTCAAGCGCAAGAAAATTAGAGAGCGGATGTTTAGACGTGACCGCAAAATGAAACAACCAAAATTTTATTACCACGCTCTGTCTTTAACGCGCGTGCAATAAACTCTTTATACTGCTCATGGAAGCCAGCCTTTGAGTGCAAAGGAAGAATTTGAGTGGTTTATAATTACACAGCAGAGGCATTTTTGAAGATTCATGTTCATTTTTGCGGTGCAAAATTTATATAGTTTATGTACCGTTAATTTGTTATTTCGCGTATGACCGGAAATAATGTAAAAACGGTGTTTTAAAATGGTTTTTATTCATGCAGTGTACATTTTAATCAAATTTAAAACTCAAGAGAGCAAAAAGATTTATTAGCATTTTGAAAAAGGAGTTCAGTGAGATGCAACACTTTGTGAAAAAGAGCAGAATCTGAACTGAACTGAACTGACACGTTTTGTGTAATGCAAAAGAAGAGAAAAAGCTCACAGGGCTGCTTCAAAATAAATTTAATGTTTTGGACTACAGAACACTGTTTGTTTTGACATGTCACATATTGACAGACATGGTTCGAGTTATCGAGAGTAAAATTATATAGAAAATGACCTGAAGGGAAACGAAAATTGCTTCGAGTTATCAAGGGTTGGAGTTATCGAGGGTAAAATTACAATAAATGTACGACGGAAATCCGGGGGAAATCGATTTTGGTTCGAGTTAGCGCGAGGTTCGAGTTATCGGGAATCGAGTGTATTTTTATCTTTATGCTCGGCTGCTTTCATGCCTGAGGTTCCTGCCTTTAATCTTCACTTAGGATAATTGTAGAAAAATGTATTGATACATATACTTTTCCTGGAGTCCACGCCAATTTTATTTTTCTGCGGTATCACTTGCAGGAATCATTTCCGGTCCTGGGATCATTTGCGGTCCAATTTTGGGATCATTTGCGATCCCGGCATTATTTGCAAAGCCGCTCTTAAAATTTTTAGTTCATGGGTAGACGTCATATCGGCTTTCCTCCCAGACTCCCTAAAACGCGCTCGTGTAACATATCGAGCACAGCTTTGGCAGTGAATAGAAAATCGACTATTAAATTGTAGCCAAATCCAATTTTCCTTCGCTGACTTACTTCCAAGAACGAACACATTTATTTTATAGAAAAAAAGTGGGAGTTAATAAGGTGCACTGTAATTAATAAATTATTAATGAGTTTTAGAAGTCCCATTTCTAAAACGAGGGCGAGTGTTTCATTGTACGTGTTTCCAAACAGCTAGGGGAAAACAAATGAAAGCAAGAGGGCGAAGGCCGAGTGCGTTCATTTGTTTTCGAGTGTTTGAAAACCCAGTGGAGCACGATGCTCGAGTTTTTTGAATTACTTCTCATACAAATGCAATTGGAAATTTTGTGTGTAATTAGAGGGGCCTCTTTAGTCAGTTTTCTGTTTGTTACATCTGCTACAATGGAACTCAATCATGTCGCATACTTGCTAGGTTATCCAATTGTTAGCCTTGTTGCGAATATCTGACACCCACCAAAATGCTAGGTTTTCGGAACTGTCTGTAATCATTATTGATTGTATATCTCCCGCTTCTTGGGCGTTTGATTGAAGCGAACACTTTGCCTAGTACTTTGCTTCGCCATTTCGAAAGATTCAGAGCAGCAAAAGACAAACCAAGAATAACAGTTTTGCGTAGAAAGGCCCTTACGCGAGGCTATCCTAGCTATACATGAACGAATGGGCGGTTTCAATATTTTTGGAATGGCAAAGAATGCTGAATTTGAAAGTGCCAGCGTTTGAACCACGTGGCTTGTTCAAAGATTACGATCTTCGAATATATGCTTTGTGTAGATAGCAGGAAACGATCGCGAAAAAGCAGCCAATTTCCCCTTTTGATAAGAAATGTAAGTTAAATAATGAAAATAAATGTCAAATGAGGTTTCTGAAATTTATTGTCTGCAAGAGTTCAGCTGTTGAATTCAGTTGTTGTGGAAGGTTTTCGCTATTAAACGTACATGTTGTGTTGGTTTATTAATATGTGAATTAAGAAACACTTCCCACGTGTTTCAGATCTGTTGAAACACTAGTGCTTCTAAACTCATCCACCTGTCGAGAAAAGAGTGTTCTGGATGGCTAATAACATCATGAATAATTAGTGGGTTTCAAAAGAGATATTCTAACATGTTTCTTAACATTCTAGTGATTTTCATAGATATAAAACTCGTCGCTTATTTTTTCTTTAATCGCCACTTGATCAAAGTGAAGTGAAGTGAAGTGAAGTGAAGTGAAGTGAAGTGAAGTGAAGTGAAGTGAATACTTTATTTACCCTCGGATTATAGAGTAGCTTTTACAGAGCTAATGTCTCCGAGCATTTCAGCAGTACAACGGTACAATGGGTAAAGACCAGACCACAACAATCAAATCAAAGTTTCCGTATTGCCAGCTAATCCATTTTTCTTATTCTTTTTTAAACAGGGATCTAAGGAACAATCATTTAGAAGCGCTACCTGAAGGAATATTCCAAAGCGTGCCAAAGCTAAGTATTCTGTAAGGACATGCATCTGGCAAAATTGCGATTAACGAATTGAGGATAATTAACAATTAGACCCGTAGCCCGCAAGGGCTACGGGTCAATAGCCAATCAGGCGAAGCCGAATAGGCTATTGAGCCGTGGCCCTTGAGGGCGAAGGGTCTAATTGTTTTAGTATCACCCAACTAGTCGGACAGAAAAAACAATAATAAAGTTAGCAAATGTAAGTTGAAGAAAGATTTATTAAGGAATAAAACGAAAGAAAGCGTCACGAATTTCGCTACTCGATGACTATTACTAATAGTCCTCTAGTAGCGTAGCCAATCAAAATGCAGGATTTGCATTAGTCCACTAGTTGGGTGATACTAATTCTCTTTAGACCTGTATTGACTCGCAACGCATAAATGAATACAGTAAGTGTTTTATCCACTTTTTATTCCTTTTTGCGAGTAGCAGGTATTAATTTCGATATCAAGCCATGAAAACTGATATCTTTAAGGAGGGATAATACTTTTTTATATTTCTCGCGATTTGTGTCTTTCCGTCTGCCTGAATATTGAGTCTTTTTTCCTTCCTATTGTAATCTGTTCCGGGATGTTCCGGAATGTTCCCGAATGTACTATGTTCTAGCTTTTATCGACGGCCGAATAACAGTTTCCTTATACCTTGTTTTCTGTGTGTTTTTGCCACACCCGAGCTATCCGATTTTCTATCATGCCAGCTAGTCGTTTGGATGTACCTCAAGCAACTCTTGCACTTCTGGCTAACTCTTGGTACGAACTCTAAGTATTGGCCCATATGCCTAAATAGAACTTAGCTTCCCAGTAAAGGTCAACTGAAACCTCGCTGGACAGACGTCTACGAAAGGATCAACTAAACCAAGAGCCGGTCAACTAAAATGACTGCTGCTTCGGTGCTATCCAAGCGGCCCTTGAGCTTTCCCAGAGCTTTCTTTCCATCTCTTCGTTTGCTTTCACCTCCTCCGCGTATCTGGTTTTCCATTGCTAGTCTACAAATGGCTTATCCACAAATAGGTCTTTCTCCTTGTCACTATAGGTAATGCTTTCATACTCAGTGCGCGTGGTCGATCCTGTTCAATTTCTACTTCAGGAATGAAGTTTGTTTCGGAGCCGTTCGAACGAAACTTTGCTGTGACTCCGATAACGTCGAGGACATGATTTTTAAACAAAATTTGGAGGCTTTTGTTTCAAAGGATCAAAAAAATAAAATAGTCACTTAACTGTTTCGCCATCAAGATAAATAAAGAGAACTGTACAGGTCTGCAAATGATTTCGGGACCAAAAATGATCCCGAAATTTCCCCAAATTGGACTGCAAACGTTCCCAGGACTGGAAATGATCCCCAAATTAGTCGGCAAATTATCCCAGGAAAATGATAGCCTCACCGTAAAGGATGGAAAAGTGTGAACGTACGAATTTTGACAGTGGATTTAAAATTAAACACTCCTTTTAAATTTTTTCTTTATAACACAACAGCTATTTTAATACAGCAGTACTATAGGTAACGGAAGCAAAATGCGCAGTATTTGAACGATTTGAATCTAAATTTAATTTGCCAGCGTTTATAATAATAACCAAACGTCAGGGATTACAATGAAAATGTGACATAAAAATATTGTTTTCTTACTTGTATCATTATAGCGCCTCAATATGCACCGATAAATGATCTAAAACAAGAAATAAAGTTTCAATAGTTCCACCGAAAACGTTAAACGTTAACAGATCTTTGTAATAAATAGCCCCAAGATAACGAAATGTCCAAACTGAGATTGTTTTAATCCATGCATCTTTTGAGTGATAAAAACAACAACAGTAATAGATAACAAGAGGAGAAGACAAGAATTTCAAGCGCAAGAAAATTAGAGAGCGGATGTTTAGACGTGACCGCAAAATGAAACAACCAAAATTTTATTACCACGCTCTGTCTTTAACGCGCGTGCAATAAACTCTTTATATTGCTCATGGAAGCCAGCCTTTGAGTGCAAAGGAAGAATTTGAGTGGCTTATAATTACACAGCAGAGGCATTTTTGAAGATTCATGTTCATTTTTGCGGTGCAAAATTTATATAGTTTATGTACCGTTAATTTGTTATTTCGCGTATGACCGGAAATAATGTAAAACGGTGTTTTAAAATGGTTTTTAGTCATGCAGTGTACATTTTAATCAAATTTAAAACTCAAGAGAGCAAAAAGATTTATTAGCATTTTGAAAAAGGAGTTCAGTGAGATGCAACACTTTGTGAAAACCAGCCGCCTGAACTGAACGTAACTGAACTGACACGTCACTTGCACTTGCAGGAATCATTTCCGGTCCTGGGATCATTTGCGATCCAATTTTGGGATCATTTGCGATCCCGGCATTATTTGCGAAGCCGCTCATAAAAATTTTTGGTTCCTGCGTATACGTCATACCGGCTTTCCTCCCAGACTCCCTAAAACGCGCTCGTGTAACATGTCGAGCACAACTTTGGCAGTGAATAGAGAATTGACTATTAAATTGTAGCCAAATGCAATTTTCCTTCGCTGAATTACTTCCAAGAACGAATACATTTATTTTATAGAAAAAAGGTGGGAGTTAATAAGGTGCAGTTTAATTAACAAATTATTAATGAGTTTAAGAAGTAGCATTTGTAAAACGATGACGAGTGTTTCACTGTACGTGTTTCCAAACAGCTAGGGGAAAACAAATGAAAGCAAGAGGGCGAAGGCCGAGTGCGTTCATTTGTTTTCGAGTGTTTGGAAACCCAGTGGAGCACGAAGCTCGAGTTTTAAAATTACTTCTCATACAAGTACAATTGGAAATTTTGTGTTTAATAAGCGGGGCCTCGTCCGAAAGTTTTTTGTTTGTTACATCTGCTACAATGGAACTTAATTATGTCTCCCACCAGCTAGGTTATCCAATTGCTGGCTTTGTCGCGACTATCTGACACACACCAACATGTTAGGTTTTCGCAACTGTCTGTAATCATTATTGATTATATATCTCCCGCTTCTTTGGCGTTTGATTGAAGCGTACACTTTGCCCAGTACTTTGCTTTGCCATTTCGAAAGATTCAGACCAGCAAAAGACAAACCAAGAATAACAGTTTTGCATTGAAAGGCCCGTACGAGAGGCTATCCTAGCTCTGCAAAAACAAATGGGCGGTTTCAATATTTTTGGAATGGCAAAGAGTGCTGAATTTGAAAGTGCCAGCGTTTGAACCACGTGGCTTGTTTAAAGATTACGATCTTCGAATGTAAAGCTAATGAGTATGTAAGCAAACGAGGAAGCAGTCAATTTTCCCTTTTTAAATGAAATAAAAGAAATGTAAGTTAAATAATAAAATGAAATGTTAAATGAGGTTTCTGAAATTTATTGTCTGCAAGGCTAACGTGCTTGTTGAGTTGGTTTATTTATATGTGAATTAAGAAACACTTCCAACGTGTTTCAAATCTGTTGAAACACTAATATTTCATTGCGTTTCTAAACTCATCCACCTCTCCAGAAAAGAGTGTTATGGTTGGCTAATACATCATGAATAATTAATGAGTGTGAAAAGCGATATTCTAACATGTTTCTTAAAATTCTAGTGATTTTCATAGATATAAAACTCGTCGCTTATTTTTTCTTTAATTGCCACTTTATCGTATTTTCGGCTAATCGATTTTTCTTATTCTTTTTTAAACAGGGATCTAAGGAACAACAAAATAGAAAGGCTACCAGAGCGGATATTTCAAAACTTATCAAATCTAATAATCCTGTAAGTACATGCAACTGGCAATATTTAATTCAACGAATTTGCGATGGTTGTTTTTAGAGCTGTATTGACGCGCAACGCATAAAAGGTTACAGTAAGTGTTTTATCCACTTTTTTCAATCTTGCGAGTAGCAGGTATTAATTTCGATATCCAGGCATGAAAACCGATCTCTTTAAGGAGGAATAATATCATATTTTTCGTCATTTGATTCTTACTGTCTTTCTGACTACTGAGCGCTTGTTTCCTTCCTATTATAATCTGACGCAACTACATGAAAGTTCCTGAAAAATTAATTAACTTAAACTGTCATAATCTTAAAAGTATTAAAATACTTAATTGATCGTATACTTCACTGACGATACGGTTCATTGGTACTCTAAGTTTTCACTGTCAAGTAGTTATATCTTTCTGTCTTCCTTGCAGTGCGAATGAATTCTGATACGAGAGCTTTGCTCCCTTCACTACTACTACTACTACTACTATTACTACTACTACTACTACTACTACTACTACTACTACTACTACTACTACTACTACTACTACTACTACTACTACTACTACTACTACTACTACTACTACTATTACTACTACTACATTAATTGATACCCCAAATACATTTTTAATCAAAGGCCCTTTGGGCTGTCTCGTGTCAGTCAAAAAGAGATTAAAATATACTTTACTAAATAGTTATTATAAAAGTAAATGTTTTGTAGGCTGCAAAAAGCCTGTATGTTATTTACGCTTGCAATATTTACAAGGAGTTCATTAAAGACTTTCGCGCCACTAAAAAAATAGGTGTTCTTAGAAAATTTACCATATCCGGGTTTAGGGAAAGCAGAGACGGGGGAACATTTTGCTGGGATAATATTTAGTCTTCTTTTTCCATACGCGGGAAATAAAAATGGCGAACAGGCGGGAAAACAAACTGACAGAACACATATTATTTATGATTTTTACCAAAAAAACGTCCGTTCTCTCTATTTCCGACGCAAACTGAACGCAAGAGGAATTGAGCGTTACTCGAAGCACTCGTCCCCCACTTCACCTCCTTGCGCCAACGTTTTGCGCTGTTTTCCATTTCTTTTTGTTATTTTTTTGTTATTTTTTAACGATCAAAGAACAATATCAGAACATAGAGTATTTCATACATGTTTCTTGTGACGAAAACGCTGAAAATAGAAATGCCGATATGTTTGTAACGAACGTTTTACACATACCCAGGCAAATAGCATTCCTAAGGTAAATAACACCAAGGTAAACTCACCGCGGGAATACGTTACCGAGGTGTTTGCGGTCACACACTTAACTCTTTACCAAGGTAAATTTTTCATACTGTTTTCGGCGCGAAATACGAAAATGGGTAATTCCAAGGTGCTTGCTTAGCATCATCTCGCTTTTATTATTTATACTCTTTCGACAGTCCTCTACTGCTTTGTTATGTCAGTATTTCAGACAGCGAAGAAATAGAAGGCGAAGACTCCGTGAATATAAATCTCTTTGTTGGATTTTTCTAAACCTTGAGATGAAATCGAAATACATATAAGAAAACGCACTCTAGATCTTCCTTGACTAGTGTTGTATTTAAACGCTAAATTTCCAAAAAAAATAGCATTTACTTACAAATCAGCAAGCCATCAAGCCATGATTCTAAGAAAGTCCACGTTTTTGCTGCCTTGAACACGCAAAGTTGACCTCAGGAAATCTAAACCTCACGCCATCATATTTAATTTCAAATTTCTCTGTTTATTCTATTTGCTTATCTTTGAGGTTTGCCTCGCGATTGGTCATTTTATCTTGGGGTACTTGGAAAACCTTCCTATTTGCCTCGGTAACTTTCATGGGCGATTCTTTTGTTCTTTTTCACACCGCCATAAATTTACCTTGGGGGAACATTTTGCTGAGATAATTTTTATTCTTTTTTTTTTCATAAGCGGGAAATAAAAATGGCGAACAGGCCATGAAAATGACAAAACACGCGGAAAAACAAAATGACAGAGCACATATTATTTATGATATTTACCAAGAAAACGTCCTCTCTATTTGTGAGTTTCCCGAGGTAAAGAACCTTTTTACCATGTTAAAAGGACGATGTGTAACCGCAACTATATAAATTTGACACACTACACTATTAACCTATTCCGTACTTGAAACCCTACACCGCTACACAGATCAAGCAATTTGTTCCAGTCAAATCTTGTTAATTACATTTTATGCAGTTACGAAAAAACTTTCCGTAAAGATTCTCGCATCGCGACTACATAAAAACACAAAATCCCGCTTCGGCTCTTTCTTGAAATTCCCGCTTACCGCTCCTGTTTTCAGCTCCCATCCCGGCCGAATATCACCACATCTTCTTATCTGGGTTACTTAGCGTGAGGTCTGTCTTTGACCTTATTAAAGGGCACCTCTTGGGAAATTTACCCCGATTTCTTTATTTTTTCTATAAGTTGTTTATAGCAACAGGAATCTTTAGAAGGTAAAATTTTAAAGATATCTGCCAAAATGAATTTACTAAGAATTTTCTTTTACGCCAATTTGGCGGCCATTTTGAAAACGTTCTGATTTTGGTACGTCACGTGATGCTACGTCACATGTGTGGAAGGCAGATTTGCTTTTGCTTCTGATAAGAGGAAAACACGCCAAGCGTCTCTTCATAAATGAGAATGATAAGGAGAGAAAGACCCTATGCTGTTCAATGATGTCCAAGATAAAAAAAGGTAGTGCTTCAGTGCTTAAATATGAAAGGAAATAAACTAGAAGAGTAAATCATGTAAAAGAGTAAAAGAGTAAATCATGTGTTTGTGAAACGAAACAAATCCGTCAGATTGATCGGCCTTCTAAGGTCAGCAAATGTACATAGCTTTATAATACGATGCATCCTCTCTTGCACCATATCGTGATAAAGATGCCTTTTGTCTGTAGTAGATAGTAAATTGAAAAGGGTCTGCGGTGACTCCCATAATTTGTCAGAAATCTCTTCATTTATAAGCAGGAATACTGAGCCTCTATATGTCCTATATGTAAGCAAATCCACGCGTTCGGAAACAGACCGATATATTTTGATTCTGTTGTTGAGAAATTTGTAGCCACCCTCAGATTTCTCCCGCTGTTAATTGGCAAAATAGAAAACAATTCCCACCAGCAAATGTAGTGTTTCTTTGATGTATATGCCTTCGAAAGGAGCTCGTAATTTGCGTGCAGGTCAGTATTGCGCAATAAGAAGCCACTACCCCGGGCGCTAGCAGAAGCACTCTCGCGGGATATAGAATTATACGAAGAAATGGGGAATCAAATATAAAACAATATCCGGATAACTAAGAGAAGAAGTGTTGCGTGAAGTACTTATTCTTTGATTCCTTTTGAAAAACAATTGTTTTAAATTAGGCAATCTGGGGTGTAGCATGAAACCCGGGTATGAAAGCGTGTCACGCTCTTTCCCTTCACCCTCCCTAGCCTGACCACGAAACAGTTTCGTGGGCAGATTCGAGCGGATGTCAGTTGACGAGATAACTAAACGAAAACATGCCAAAAGTTGTAAGACACGAAGAGCGCAACGACCATTTCAAGTGCAAACCATGAATTAAAACGCAAGCAAACGCGAAAGTAATAAGGAGCCAAACACAGCAATTTTCGTGGGGGTGCTTTTCGTAAAAAGATAAGAAATTGCAAAATAAAAACATGACAACTTAATAATACCGATAAAGATAAAATCACGCACTACAGGGTCGTGTAATAGTCCGGGTGGCAGTAATCAGTTTACAAAATCATTCTACAGTTTTACGCATACAAGCACGAACAACCTTGAACAAAGTTTCCTCGAGGCAAGTTGTTTCAACTACAGAAAGCACAAACTCCCTTCTCCCAACAAAAGAAGTGAAGAGACCCAGCAGAGTTTTGTCCACATTTAACTGCAAGCCTGAGTATGTTCTAGATAAAATCTGCCGCAGAATTTCGAGCATTATAGTCTAGTTTCGGCAGAATTCTACGTTTTCAGCAGAATTTAGAAAAATCGGTAACACAAAGGAGACAAAGAATGTAACTTGCGTTTCTGTATTTGCAAGCTTTCAAACGCACAATGTGGCTCGGGTTCGATTCCGGCCCGGTTTCATATGTGGGTTGAGTTTGTTGTTGGTTCCCGTCCTTGCTCCGAGGGTTTTTCTCCGGGTTGTCCGGTTTTCCTCCCTCCATAAAAACTAACACTTCCAACTTCCAATTCGATCTGGAATACACAGTGTCCCCAATTAGCACACCAATGCTAAATACATTTGACACTTAAATAAAGTGATTTATTTATTTATTTTTATTTATTTATTTATTTATTTATTTATTTATAGTGTACATTGGGCTGAAGCTCAAAACCTATTGTGATAAACATGAGCAAAAATATTTGAAGACCGAATATAAACAACAAAATACAGCAAACAGTTTGGTTGTATAAAAGCATGTTTTATTAAGCTTCTCGCGTACATGCAGATAATAACAAGGCTTTTCAGGTTTGACTTAGCTCACAAACAACTGGCCGAGGTAATAGAGAAAGAAACTGTACATTTAGGACTTCAATTCACTCACCATTCGTCGCCGTCGGCGGTGAGGAGGTTCGATATTTTACTCCCTTTCTCTGTCTCGCTGTTTTTCCCTGGAGGCTCAAAACGCCAGGGTTGAAATACCATAGAAGGTTCTTAATCATCCCCTGACATATCCTCTCCTATAGCTCTCTAAAAATCAGTGGAGTCGCTAGCAGAAGTTGAGCTCTCACTGCAAGAATTTGAGTCAGCCATGTTCGTGACTTGTTGCGGTTCCACACCTGTGACGTGTGACGTTTTTTATCCTAATTATTATATTATTGTCATATAAACAAGGGCAACCAATTAGCTTGCTATATTTTTACCCTTTTCCATTTCTCCTCTTCTATTTGTTTACCTTTACCTCTGTATCTCGTTTACTTTGAAATGGAATAAATAAATAAATAATAATAAAAAAAAACCTGTGACGTATCACATCTCGTGATCATAATCGAAGCATCCATGGCGAAATGTCACAAAAGCGGTAAAATACGAAGTTTTACGTTAAAATTAAATGGTAAAAAAGCTTCTGAATTCAAATTTTTTGCTTCCTGTGTAATTTTGGAAACATTCGGAAGCTTTTACTGAAATATAGTTTTCTAGCCAAAAGTTGCCCTTTAACTTTTGAGATGTTTGTAAGATAAGTCAAGCTTGAGGCTTTTTTTAGCCCCCTAACGCAGCTGACTTAAAATGATTTTATCTCGGCGTACTGATACATTTCTCGATGATCACCAATTTTACTGGCAAGAAGCATGCCATCGCCTCAGTCTTCAGTTGCAAGTGATGTCAAAGTACTTGCTACGGCAAACACAAAACGAAAAAACCTCGCGTTAAGTCTGCTGACAGGACTGCGAAAGAAACGCACGAACTTCTTGAAGCGTGGGGCCCCAAATTCAGTAAGCTGTGGGGAGTTTCACAAAGAAAAAAATAAAAATCTGGAACGATATCTATTCTTCGTATAAAGAAAGGTGTCCAGAAAGCCAGAGAATGCTACTGCAGGTGAAGAAACGGCAACAGAATCTAGAGTACGAGTTCAAGCAGTTCAAGCAGCGATCTCGCTCGACTGGACAAGATGGAATTCAGAAAATTAAAGAAGGCTTCCCCTATTTCAACATCCTGAGTAAAGAAAGGCGAGAAATTACGACTCCAGACTGGCATGCAGAGTTCTTTTATTGAAATGTGTGAAAGGAGTATGGAACAGGACAACGCAAGATTTGAACGATCGGCTGAAATGTTCCGTGACGCCCAGAGCAGGCAAATGGAACAAACGAACGCCATAGTTGACATTTTTAAAGATTTAGCATCAAAATAATTGTCTTTATCTAATCGTTTATCTTCTGTTATTGAAACGATACATACAATTGTTGTGCAAAACTCACGTAGCAATCATAGTCTTTTTTAGGATGCTCGTTTTTTGTCCAACCTTTTTCAACGCAATTCTCCAACGAACTTTCAACATGCCAAATATTTATGCTCGTTCCACTACAGATCGTAGCGTACCGAACTTTAGGTTTTAAACTTTCTCTGCTCCTGAGTCAGGCGTCCTCTGTCCGGGTAGGGTTTCACTAGCCAGTTCGTTAGTGAATAGGCACTGTCGTCAGCTAAAAGGGGCCTTATTTCTGTTCTATTTATATTGCCTGTTGGACCACTAAGAATTTGCGTTTGCTGCAAGTTCATAAATCAACACTCTCTCCTAATTGTCTCAACCAATAAAACTGCTCAAATTTAATACATCTCTTTCACTGCTTTACATTCTACGCCGTGATTTTCCCTTAAATTAAAGTTCAATTCTGTTCAACTAAAAAGCCATTTATAATAAACACTCCCAACCGAAAAACGATTACAATGAAACAGCAGAAAAGCAAAAAACTTTCAATGCAGCAATATTTTTGAACTCCTACTTATAAACAAAAATTATTTGTTCTTTCACAACACGCACAAAATCCGGCGGCCTCATAAAGCAAATCTTGACATGGCGGGAAAATTCCGCGGCTTCACAAAGCAAACGCGCATGGAATGCACCTTGGAATGCACCTTCTCCCCATCGCATATTCTCGTGTCATCATGACAACGTCATGACGACACGAGACAAAAGACGGAAACGTGATAGTCTATAATTTAATTTCAGTATAATACAAGAGTATTTTAGGCTTAAATCGGCAGAAAAATAAGAATATCCAGCCTGGGCTGGAAAAACAACATTCTTATAAAAAAAGAGTGCAGACAGTAAGGCGATTTTACTGTGCCAAGTACGTCACCACATTGTTTGCGTCAGAATTTCCTAGTTGTGTGACGCCACTCTATCTGCCGCATACACATGTAAACTAGCGGTATATGCTTCTGTCTATGTTAATAGGTACGTTCGAGTATTGGTAGGTTTGATAGGTTACCTGAAATAGCCTGAAAAATACAGGCAGAACACGTGAACTTTTAATTCATGGTGACTACACGTAAGGCTTACATTCAAAATGAGCTTACAATGATTTCAGATGATTTGCTCGCCAAATAGCATAAAATTCTGTGAATAACAAAATATGGTACATGCAAAGATTCGATAAAAACAATTTTGATCCTTATTCAACCCATTCTTCGCATCAAATACTGACAATTTGGAAGGAATATCGTCATTATGTGAAATGAATTACCTTAAATTGGAAGACAGTGTCCCGTACGATTCAAACGATATCCACTATTTTCACGATGTCCAGTTTAGCTAATTAAAACTCTGCTTCCCTGGATGATACACCTGTAATACTCTCCATGTCATTTTCGGTATCATTTTAATTTCGGGCGCACGTTTCAGTCATTTATTCAAGCAAAAGATGTTTCCAGTGATCACAATATGCGACGCCCATTTTCTTCTGCATATATAATTTCTTCGACACCAAGCGAACATTTCGGGAATTCTTTGCGTACTTTTGGGCAATCCTTTGCGAGCCGTGCTTTCAAAAATCGAGATTTTTCCTGCACGGCAAAATTTTCCTCTCTATACGCGGGGACTTCTAGGGTGCCTCCTCGGGTTTTGGCCGTCTGGGAAAAAAACCTGCGGGGGCAATAAATGGGAGCTCCGCTTTTAGGCCTGCCTAAATCTATATATTAAATTGTAGCCAAATCCACTTTTCCTTCGCTGACTTACTTCGAGTAACGAGCACATTTATTTTATAGAAAGAAAAGTGGAGAGTTAATAAGGTGCAATTTAATTAATAAATTATTAATGAGTTTAAGAAGTAGCATTTGAAAAACGAGGGCGAGTGTTTCATTATACGTGTTTCCAAACAGCTAGGGGAAAACAAATGAAAGAACGAGGGCGAAGGCCGAGTGCGTTCATTTGTTTTCGAGTGTTTGGAAACCCAGTGGAGCACGATGCTCGAGTTTTTAAATTACTTCTCATACAAATACAATTGGAAATTTTGTGTGTAATTAGCGGGGCCTCTTTAGAAAGTTTTTCGTTTGTTACATCTGCTACAATGAACCTCAATGATGTCGCCTACTTGCTAGGTTATCCAATTGTTGGCCTTGTTGCGAATATCTGACACCCACCAACATGTTAAGTTTTCGCAACTGTCTGTAATCATTATTGATTGTATATCTCCCGCTTCTTTGGCGTTTGATTGAAGCGAACACTTTGCCTAGTACTTTGCTTCGCCATTTCGAAAGATTCAGAGCAGCAAAGGACAAACCAAGAATAACAGTTTTGCATAGAAAGGGCCGTACGAGAGGCTATCCTAGCTCTACAAAAACAAATGGGCGGTTTCAATATTTTGGAATGGCAAGGAGCGCTGACTTTTAAAGTGCCAGCGTTTGAACCACGTGGCTTGTTCACAGAATACGATCTTGGAATATATGCTTAATGAGTAGATAGCAGCAAACGATCGCAAGGAGGCAGGCAATTTTCCCTTTTGATAAGCAGTGTAAGTTAAATAATGAAAATAAATGTTAAATAAGGTTTCTGAAATTTATTGTCTGCAAGACTTCAGCTATTGAATTCACTTGTTGTTGAAGGTTTTCGCTGTTAAACGTACATGTTGAGTTGGTTTAATTGATACGTGAATTAAGGAACACTTCCCACGTGTTTCAGATCTGTTTAAACACTAGTGCTTCTAAACGCATCCACCTGTCGAGAAAAGAGTGATCTGGATGGCTTATAACATCATAAATAATTAGTGGGTTTGAAAAGCGATATTCTAACACGTTTCTTAATATTCTAGTGATTTTCAGATATAAATCTCGTCGCTTATTTTTCCTTTAATCGCCACCTCTTATTCTTTTTTAAACAGGTATCTAAACAAGAATAATTTAGAAGCGCTACCTGAAAGAATATTCCAAAGCCTACCAAAGCTAAGTATTCTGTAAGTACATGCATCTGGCAAAATTTCGATTAACGAATTGAGGATAATTCTTTTTAGACCTGTATTAAATCGCAACGCATAAATGAATACAGTAAGTGTTTTATCCACTTTTTATTCTCTTTTGCGAGTAGCAGGTATTAATTTCGATATCAAGCCATGAAAA
The DNA here is from genome assembly GCA_963693305.1 of Meandrina meandrites. Taxonomy (NCBI): domain Eukaryota; kingdom Metazoa; phylum Cnidaria; class Anthozoa; order Scleractinia; family Meandrinidae; genus Meandrina; species Meandrina meandrites. Next base: position 28,854,857 of record OY855903.1, read on the forward strand.
CTGATTCCTTTAAGGAGGGATAATACTGTTTAATATTTTTCGCGATTTGTGTCTTTCCGTCTGCCTGAATATTGACTCCCTTTTCCTTTCTATTGTAATCTGTTCCGGGATATTCCGGAATGTTCTCGAATGTACCATGTTCCGGCTTTTTAACCGCGCGGCCATGGGCCGAGCGCGGTTCTTGCTCTGCACGGGATTTATTTTTTTTGTCGGTAACCAGACCCAAACCTCTACTCGACCAAATCGTGATCGGGACTGTATCACGCAACCTGTGATCTATATTCCCCAAAAGCTGTTGAACCATTAATGTACGGAAAATGTTACGAGTATTGTTTTCTTTATTGTGTACAAAATATTTTTTTCTTTTGGTCTTATCGAAGTGTTGGATTCAAAGGGAATATTGAATACGCTAAAAAAGGTATTAGGTCATCATGGAACATGGAATGCGCTGATGTTGCAGGTTTCGCTACGTGACAAATAACGTTGAGTTTTCCTTGCAAGTTTATATCGGCAGAAGCGACGGTCAGTAATTTGTTTGCCCTTCTGCTAGTATTTTTTGTGGGTTTAGGCAATCGAAGTGAATTTTTTGGCTGTTAAATCCAAGCCAGTTCAGAGATTTAAAGGAAAAATGAAATATTTGCTACAGTAAACAATTGAGCGTGCCCGAACCTACAGGGGCTACGTCATTAGAAGGGAAAACCCCAAGCTAAAGATAGCCGGCGATAACGTAAACCTCGGATTGTGTGACTCGCGTGACTACATTACTAGTACTTTACTCATAGTACAAAAAAAATTAATCTTCACCGTGACTTTTTAGGAAGAAAGTGGTTAATTAGCCAAAATGGACTTAATTTTTGAAATGTGGTTATTGAGGCATTGGATTCAAAGGGAATATTGAATACAGTAAAAAATGTATTACGTCAGCCATGGAATGCGCTGATGTTGCAGTTTTCGCTTTCGCTACGTGACAAATAAGATTGTGTTCTCTATGCAAGTTTATTTCGGCAGAAGCGATGGTCATTAATTTAATTTATTTTCAGTTCTGCGAGTATTTCTTGTGGGTTTAAGCAATTGAAGTGAATTCTTTGGCTGTTTCATCGAAGCGAGTTCAGAGATTTGAAGGGAAATGAAATATTTGCTAAAGTAAATAATTGAGCGTGCCCGAACGTGCAGGGGTTACGTCATTAGAAGGGAAAAAACCCCAAGCTAAAGATAGCCGGGGATAACATAAATCTCGGAATGTGTGACTCGCGTGACTTCTTTGAGAATCCTTTACTCATTGTGCAAACAGATTAAATTTAACCTTGATGTTTGAGAAAAAAGCTGTTAATTAGCAAAAAATATAAGCGCGGTTTTAAGTTGCTAGCAGCTTCTTGCTGTGTTTTCGCCACACCCGAGCTATCCGATTTTCTATCTTTTTACTTATGAGGCATGCCAGCTAGTCGTTTGGATGTACCTCAAGCAACTCTTGCACTTCTGGCTAACTCTTGGTACGAACTCTAAGTATTGGCCCATATGCCTAAATAGAACTTAGCTTCCCAGTAAAGGTCAACTGAAACCTCGAGAGGTCTACGAAAGGATCAACTAAACAAAGAATCGGTCATTTAAAATAACTGCTGCTTCGGTGCTATCCAAGCGGCCCTTAATCTTTCCCGGAGCTTTCTTTCCATCTCTTCGTTTGCTTTAACCTCCTTCGCGTATCTGGTTTTCCATTGCTAGTCTACAAATGGCTTATCCACAAATAGGTCTTTCTCCTTGTCACTATAGATAATGCTTTCTTATTCAGTGCGCGTTGTCGATCCTGTTCAATTTCTACTTCAGGAATGAAGTTTGTTTCGGACTCGTTCGAACGAAACTTTGCTGTGACTCCGATAACGTCGAGGACATGATTTTTAAACAAAATTTGGAGTCTTTAGTTTCAAAGGATCAAAAAACAATATTCACCTCACTGTTTCGCCATCAAAATAAATAAAGGGAACTGTACAGGCGCGCAAATGATTCCGGGACCGAAAATATTCCCGAAATTTCCCCAAATTGGACCGGAAACGTTCCCAGGACTGGAAATGATCCCCAAATTAGTCGGCAAATGATCCCAGGAAAATGATAGCCTCACCGTGAAAGATGGAAAAGTGTGAACGTACGAATTTTGACAGTGGATTTAAAATTACATACCCCTTTTAATTTTTTTCTTTATAACAAAGCAGCTATTTTAAAAGAAGAGTATTATAGGTATATGACGGAAGCAAAATGTGCAGTATTTGAACGATTTGAATCTAAATTTCCCAGCGTTTAAAATAAAACCCAAACGTCAGAGATTACAATGAAACTGTGACATAAAAATATTTTTTTCTCACTTGTATTATTATAGTGCCTCAATATGCACCGATATATGATCTAAAACAAGAAATAAAGTTTATATAGTTCCACCGAAAACGTTAAACGTTAACAAATCTTTGTAATAAATAGCCCCACGATAACGAAAAGTCCAAACTGAGATTTTTTTAATCGATGCATCTTTTGAGTAATAAAAACAGCATCAGTAATAGATAACAACAGGAGAAGACAAGAATTTCAAGCGCAAGAAAATTAGAGAGCGGATGTTTAGACGTGACCGCAAAATGAAACAACCAAAATTTTCTTACCACGCTCTGTCTTTAATGCGCGTGCAATAAACTCTTTATACTGCTTATGGAAGCCAGCCTTTGAGTCCAAAGGTAGAATTTGAGTGGTTTATAATTACAAAGCAGGGACATTTTTGAAGATTCATGTTCATTTTTACTCTGCCAAATTTATATAGTTTATGTACCGTTAATTTGTTATTTCGCGTATGACCGGAAATAATGTAAAAACGGTGTTTTAAAATTTTTTTATTCATGCAGTGTATATTTTAATCAAATTCATGTAAAACTCAAGGGAGCCAAACGATTTATTAGCATTTTGAAAAATGAGTTCAGTAACATGCAACACTTTGTGAAAACCAGCGGAGCCCAAACTGAACTGAACTGACACGTTTTGTGTAATGTAAAAGAAGAGAAAAAGCTGACAGGGCTGCTTCAAAATAAATTTAATGTTTTGGACTACAGTACACTGTTTGTTTTGACTTGTCACGTATTGACAGACATGGTTCGAGTTATCGAGAGTAAAATTATATAGAAAATGACCTGAAGGGAAACGAAAATTGCTTCGAGTTATCGAGGGTTGGAGTTATCGAGGGTAAAATTTCAGTAAAAGTATGACGGAAATTCAGGGGAAATCGATTTTTGTTCAAGTTATCGGGAGTCGAGTGTATTTTTATCTTTATGCTCGGTTGCATTCATGCCTGAGGCTCCTGCCTTTAATCTTCACTTAGGATAATTTTTAAAAAAACATTATTGATACAAATACTTTTCTTGGAGTCCACGCCAATTTTATTTTTCTGCGGTATCACTTGCAGGAATCATTTCCGCTCCTGGGATCATTTGCGGTAAAATTTTGGGATCATTTGCGATCCCGGGATTACTTGTGAAGCCGCCATTAAAAATTTTTGGTTCCTGGGTATACGTCATATCGGCTTTCCTCCCAGACTCCCTAAAACGCGCTCGTGTAACATATCGTGCACAGCTTTGGCAGTGTATAGAAAATTGACTATTAAATTGTAGCCAAATGCAATTTTCCTTCGCTGACTTACTTCCATGAACGAACAAATTTATTTTATAGAAAAAAGGTGGGAGTTATTAGGGGCACTTTAATTAATGAATTATTAATGAGTTTAAGAAGTAGCATTTGTTAAACGAGGGCGAGTGTTTCATTGTACGTGTTTCCAAACAGCTAGGGGAAAACAAATGAAAGCACGAGGGCGAAGGCCGAGTGCGTTCATTTGATTTCGAGTGTTTGAAAACCCAGTGGAGCACGAAGCTCGAGTTTTTTAAATTACTTCTCATACAAATGCAATTGGAAATTTTGTGTGTAATTAGAGGGGCCTCTTTAGTCAGTTTTTTTGTTTGTTACATCTGCTACAATGGAATACATTCATGTCGCCTACTTGCCAGGTTATCCAATTGTTGGCCTTGTTGCGAATATCTGACACCCACTAACATGCTAGGTTTTCGGAACTGTCTGTAATCATTATTGATTGTATATCTCCCGCTTCTTGGGCGTTTGATTGAAGCGAACACTTTGCCTAGTACTTTGCTTCGCCATTTCGAAAGATTCAGACCAGCAAAAGACAAACCAAGAATAACAGTTTTGCATAGAACGGCCAGTACGAGAGGCTATCCTAGCTATACAAAAACGAATGGGCGGTTTCAATATTTTTGGAATGGCAAAGAATGCTGAATTTGAAAGTGCCAGCGTTTGAACCACGTGGCTTGTTCAAAGATTACGATTTTCGAATATATGCTTTATGTAGATAGCAGGAAACGATCGCGAAAAAGCAGCCAATTTCCCTTTTGATAAGAAATGTAAGTTAAATAATAAAAATAAATGTCAAATGAGGTTTCTGAAATTTATTGTCTGCAAGAGTTCAGCTGTGGAATTCAGTTGTTGTGGAAGGTTTTCGCTACTAAACGTACATGTTGTGTTGGTTTATTAATATGTGAATTAAGAAACACTTCCCACGTGTTTCAGATCTGTTGAAACACTAGTGCTTCTAAACTCATCCACCTGTCGAGAAAAGAGTGTTCTGGATGGCTAATAACATCATGAATAATTAGTGGTTTGAAAAGAGATATTCTAACATGTTTCTTAATATTCTAGTGATTTTCATAGATATAAACTCGTCGCTTATTTTTTTTTTTAATCGCCACTTTATCAAAGTTTCCGTATTTCCAGCTAATCGATTTTTCTTATTCTTTTTTAAACAGGTATCTAAGCAACAATAATTTAGAAGCGCTACCTGAAAGAATATTCCAAAGCTTGCCAGAGCTAAGTCGTCTGTAAGTATATGCATCTGGCAAAATTGCGATTAACGAATTGTGGATAATTCTTTTTAGACCTGTATTAAATCGCAACGCATAAATGAATACAGTAAGTGTTTTATCCACTTTTTATTCTCTTTTGCGAGTAGCAGGTATTAATTTCGATATCAAGCCATGAAAACTGATTTCTTTAAGGAGGAATAATACTGTTTTATATTTTTCGCGATTTATGTCTTTCCGTCTGCCTGAATATTGAGTCTTTTTTCCTTCCTATTGTAATCTGTTCCGGGATGTTCCGGCATGTTATCGAATGTACCATGTTCCGGCTTTTATCGACGGCCGAATAACAGTTTTCTTATACCTTGTTTTCTGTGTGTTTTCGCCACACCCGAGCTATCCGATTTTCTTTCTTTTTACTTACGAGGCATGCCAGCTAGTCGTTTGGATGTACCTCAAGCAACTCTTGCACTTCTGGCTAACTCTTGGTACGAACTCTAAGTATTGGCCCATATGCGTAAATAGAACTTACCTAACCAGTAAATGTCAACTGAAACCTCGCTGGACAGACGTCTACGAAAGGATCAACTAAACAAAGAACCGGTCATTTAAAATAACTGCTGCTTCGGTGCTATCCAAGCGACCCTTGATCTTTTCCGGAGCTTTCTTTCCATCTCTTCGTTTGCTTTCACCTCTCCGCGTATCTGGTTTTCCATTGCTACTCTACAAATGGCTCATCCACAAATAGGTCTTTCTCGTTGTCAGTATACGTAATGCTTTCTTATTCAGTGCGTGTTGTCGATCCTGTTCAATTTCTACTTCAGGAATGAAGTTTGTTTCGGACTCGTTCGAACGAAACTTTGCTGTGACTCCGATAACGTCGAGGACATGATTTTTTAACAAAATTTGGAGGATTTAGTTTCAATGGATAAAAAAAAAATATATTCACTTGACTGTTTTGCCATGAAGATAAATAAAGAGAACTGTACAGGCCCGCAAATGTTTCCGGGACCGAAAATATTCCCGAAATTTCCCCAAATTGGACCGCAAACGTTCCCAGGACTGGAAGTGATCCCCATATTAGTCGGCAAATGATCCCAGGAAAATGATAGCCTCACCGTAAAAGATGGAAAAGTTTGAACGTACGAATTTTGACAGTGGATTTAAAATTACATACTCCTCTTTTTCTTTATTACACAGCAACCATTTTAATACATATGGGTTATTGACCAAGCGTGAGGTCAAGATGGCGGGATATTGGCCGAGTTCTTTTTTTGCGTGTTTATGGACCGAGACGAAGTCGAGGTCCATAAACACGCAAAAAAAGAACGAGGCTAATATCCTGCCATCTTGACCGAACAAGCTTGGTCAATAAAGGATTTATTATATGACTTTTTTCGAGTACTGAAAAAAAAGCCAGTTGTATGCACAATCACGCTAAATCATTTCATTGGTTTAAAAGTTTAATGAGTGATTGTCAAATTCTTGAATGAATCGAGACGAAGTAAAACGATGCGACAACAGCGAAATTCACCTCATTTTAACCCTCAAAAGGATATTGAAATGGCTTAAATTTGCGAAACAACGTTGAGTTTGAAGCCTTAAAAGAAGAATGTCCATTCCATCTGGCCGCCAGCTTTTGATTATTGGACGTTTTGCAGAGTATTTGCTCGCTTCTGGCGCTTTAGTGGTGCAAACCTGCGGTGACATACACGAGCTGAATATTGAAATTGTGATTGTTGAAAGCGTTTGGGATTTTAATACCACTTCACAGGAAAAGCTTGAACTTTTCTACATCATTAATGCTCGACTCACCCTTACTCGACGTGAGCGTTAGAGGCTTCGGTGAAAACAGGGCGCTAAAAAGGAAGGGCGGCGAAACGGCCAGAGCGCTCTTGGGCGATGCGTGATGCGGAGTAGGACTGGGTCGAGCGCGCTCCACTGCAGCAAAGTTCAAAACATGGCGGCAAGTGAGAGTCGATGGCTGGTGGAGAAAAGTGATTGCTACGCAAAACCAGTAAGGCGATTCCGCGAAATTCTTTTGGAAATGAAATAACGATATGTTTCCTTAACTGTAAGAAGTTAGAAAGGCTTTGATTCTGTGAACGCAGTGTTGAATTATCATAAATAAAACCAACTTGCTCGAAAGGTCTTTTGCCCTTTCTTCGAACGCTATAAATCAAGCACCAATTTCAAGGAAAATATGGTAGCAGATGGCTCAATTTTCAAGCAGTAAGTAGAGTAAGTATTGCTTTTTCATCGATGTAAATCTCATTCTGAACTTTTTTGAACTTTTTGAGTTAGAGGTTTTGAAAGTTTATACTGACTTAATACATTTAATATTGTTATACATTGGGGTATACCACTTTTCAAGCTTCCAAGGTACTGGATGCTAAGCAAACAAAATGTGTATAGGTTTCAGGCATATACATCAAATTTTAATGAAGAATTACAACGACACTATATGTGACATGGTAGAGTGGTTTGTAGAAATGTAAAAAGTTATGAACCTTGTTTACAGTCAAGCACTTATTAACAGGGTTGCAAAGTTTCCTTGTTTGCTGTTTCACATCAATGAGTTTTATGCATAACAATTATGCATTGCAAATGGAACAAAACAGACCAAACCCCTACAGACTAACTAACAATAGTCTATTTCATAACACCAAGTTGGCAGCGCCTACAATTATTATATTCATCACAATTCACTTATCAAACTGCATTATATTTATGAACTTTTTCATCACAAAAAATTGTTATTTACTTTGGTGATGTGAAGAAAAAAGCAACACTATTAATTCTTTGCAACAGCAGCTGAAAAGTATAGAACAACAAAAACCTTACCAATATATTCGGTAGAGATAGAGAGTGAAATTATGGAAGAAAAGCATCTAAACATGTTCTTTCCTTGGCTTTTACAATTGTAGCAGCCTTATTTATCATTCTTTTGACACGGACTTCTTTGCACTTGCAAATGCATTCCTTTTGGATGGGACTTTTCTAACAATATTTGCATATTTGTTGGACTGAAGAAGCATTAACCTTAAATCTTACTGACCCCCTATTCACCATCTATATGAATGCTGAATGATACAATATAACAACAAGGCCAAGTCAACTCTGTTACTTGAATCATGTAGCTAATGATCATTATAAAATGATTAGATACAAAATAAAAATTTGATAGCAAATGTTGTTAATGCTATAAAGGCACATGGATATAAAACATACATCTGTTGACAACCTTCCCTGCCATTTGATACAGAAATAGCTCAGAGTATGAATACATCTTAAATATCATAATCAATAAACAGTTAAATTAATATTCATTGAGATAGTGTTGTTTTTTGGCCACACTAATGGGCCAGGGGTGGCTTGGATAGAGAATAACTGAAATTTTCAGAGTTAGGTGTAAAGCTGAAACCTTTCTAAGGGGAAAAAACATGTTAACCCAGAGTTAAACAGCTGTGCATCTATTTCACAATGCTAGCACATCACTTAGGGAAAAAATGGACCCCAAAGTATAGTCTGTCCCATGACCTTCCATTATCTATGGGAGGGAGGTGGTGTGAAAATGGGGGTAGTTGAATTTTTAGCCAGGTCCTGGTGTAATTTATTTGTCATGGAGGAGGCCTTCAAACCTTTAATCTTAGTCTTAAACAAAAATAAAAGCAAGACTATGGTGTGTACCAATAAGAGCTGGGCACATGCAGCTTTCATGGTCAGGCTCCCTGTGATTTTTCTACGAGCATAGAGTTACACAGTATTTTGGTGCAGTCATGAATTACGATTTATAAGTTACAGGATTTGGTATTGGTCTGTTTTGCTGCTTATGCAGTGCACTGTTATGCCATTCAGTGATTGAAATTCCTCATCTTCAAGAAAAAGACATTGGGAAGGCAACATTAGCCCTGTCTTTTACCAAACCATATTTCTACAAACTATGCACTCTACCATGCCATATAAAGTGTCATTGTTTATTCTTCGAGGAAGGTTCTGATGTTCATTAAAATTTGATTTAAATGCCTGAAACCTATTTGTTTGCTCAGCATCCAGTACCTTGGAAGCTTGAAAACTGGTGTACCCCAAGTTATAACAATATTAAAAGTATTAAGTCCGGCAATATAAACTTTCAAAGCCTCTAACTCAAAAAATTCAAAAAAGTTCAGAATGAGATTTACACCGATGAAAAAGCAATACTTACTCTACTTACTGCTTGAAAATTGAGCCATCTGCTACCATAATTTCCTTGAAATTGGTGCTTGATTTATAGCGTTCGAAAAAAGGGCAAAAGACCTTTCGAGCAAGTTGGTTTTATTTATGATAATTCAACACTGCGTTCACAGAATCAAAGTCTTTCTAACTTCTTACAGTTAAGGAAACATATCCTTATTTCATTTCCAAAAGAATTTCGCCGAATCGCCTTACTGGTTTTGCGTAGCAATCACTTTTCTCCACCAGCCATCGACTCTCACTTGCCGCCATGTTTTGAACTTTGCTGCAGTGGAGCGCGCTCGACCCAGTCCTACTCCGCATCACGCATCGCCCAAGAGCGCTCTGGCCGTTTCGCCGCCCTTCCTTTTTAGCGCCCTGGTGAAAAGATGTTAGGTTCGCCGTGCCGTCCGCTTTCTTCCATTTTTGAAGATAAAAATACACAAACGACAAGTTTGCAGAGTACTTTATTCTTCAGGTATGTCACTGACTTTAGTCTCTCCCTTTTCCGCCAAACAAAGCTAATACCATGTCTTCAAGTCGCTTTGTGTTTTAATTTTTTTATTAGCCGGTTTTTGCGGCGAATAAAATTCACGAAACTCGTTATTTAACATTTGTAATTTAATTTGTTTGCTCTCATTCGCTTCAAGACCTATTTCCTTGTTGTCGGACTTCCTTTCGCTAGAAATAGACAGGAAATTTTTGTGTTATTTCGGAAAATAGTTTCATAGCGAAAATTTACGAAAACTAGCGACGGTTTGTTTCGCTTGCAGGAACACAGCGGGCGATCCCGAGCGGTCAAGATGGCTCCATCTTGACCGCTCGGGTAGCCAATCAGAGCACGAGATTCCCTTCATCTTGACCGCTCACGGAGCTACTCATATAATAAAACAGTATTATAAGTAACGAAAGCAAAATGTGCAGTATTTGAACAATTTGAATCTAAATTTCCCAGCGTTTAAAATAATACTCAAACGTCAGGGATTTCAATGAAACTGTGACATAAAAATATTTTTTTCTTACTTGTATTATTATAGCGCCTCAATATGCACCGATAAATAATCTAAAACAAGAAATAAAGTTGCACTGATAAATGATCTAAAACAAGAAATAAAGTTTCAATAGTTCCTCCGAAAAGGTTAAACGTTAACAAATCTTTGTAATAAATAGCCCCACGATAACGAAATGTCCAAACTGAGATTTTTTAATCGATGCACCTTTTGAGTGATAAAAACAACAACAGTAATAGATAACAACAGGAGAAGACAAGAATTTCAAGCCCAATAAAATTAGAGAGCGCATGCTTAGACGTGACCGCAAAATGAAACAACCAAAATTTTCTTACCACGCTCTGTCTTTAACGCGCGTGCAATGAACTCTTTATACTGCTTATGGAAGCCAGCCTTTGAGTGCAAAGGAAGAATTTGAGTGGTTTATAATTACACAGCGAGACATTTTTGAAGATATATATGTTATTTGCCGGCTGGGAGGTCCGTATCGTGAAAAACTGTGACCGAGGTCTTGAAAATGCTTCCCGAGGCCGCAGGCCAAGGGCAGCATTTTAAAGACCGAGGTCACAGTTTTTCACGATACGGACCGACCCAAAGCCGGTAAATAACTTATTTATTTTTTTCTTACTTGGTTAAAAAAAATCTAAAAAGGTTGTCTTGCAAAATGTAATTGCATTATACGCGCGCATCCAATGTGCATGTTGAATCGATCGGTAAAAGCTGCGGCTAAAGTGAAGAATGATTTGTTTTCCGCCAAACAAAATAAATTCGCTAAACTGAACAGTACTCACGGAAAAGGTCATCAGAAAAAAAGAGAAAAGTAACTTTAATAATAAAAAAGAAGCACAATGTAGCAGCAAAAGAGAGCAAAAAATCTTGAGTCACGAAAGTGAAATTGAATGAACTTTGTTTGTGTAGTTTGGTCGTCTGCACACGGCACAGTTTTGCGAGAATTAATTTAACTGCTTTTAATCAAAACATCTCATTTTCTTGAATGGCGATAAGCAGTATTCGGTTTTGGGGAAAAGTAGCAGAAAGGCAAAGCGTTTAAAATGATAAATCGAGTCTGTAAACCAGCGACTTGCAGTAAACCGCATTACGGCGTGAAAATCAGTGCGGATGCATAAACAACGATCGACAAACTATAACTTGATTTTGTCAATAAATACAAAAAATACCCGCCTATTGGAGAACTTCAAGGCCTTTAATTCCGTTACTAAGTTAGCTTTTGAAAGAATCAATCGGGTATGTAACTAAGCCGGGGACTTGCAGGTAAGTGCAATGGCGTGAAAATCAGTGTAAATAATGCACAAACAACGATCGACAAACTACGGCCATAAAACTTGTACAACTTGATTTTGTCAATAAAGATAATCAATACTCGCCTTTTGGAGAACTTCAAGGCCTTTAATTCCACTGCTTACTTTTCCATTCACATTTACAACGGTTGGTGAGCAATTACATTAACTTTGGAGAGCAAAACTTTCGAGGGCTCGTTCGCCTCGCCGCCAAATCAAACTGACGAAAGCGTTACCGTTGCCCGTGGGCAGATATAGGAGAATCTTGCCCGCGCTAAGAACCAATCAGATTGCAGGATTCGTTACCGTGCCCTCTTGGAAAAAAAATAAGTATGTTTATTTTTACAGTGCAAAATTTATATAGTTTATGTACCGTTAATTTGTTATTTCGCGTATGACCCGAAATAATATAAAACGCTGTTTTAATTTTTTTTTTATTCATGCAGTGTACATTTTAATCAAATTTAAAACTCAAGGGAGCCAAAACATTTATTAGCATTTTGAAAAAGGAGTTCAGTAAGATGCAACACGGTGAAAACCAGCGGAACCTGAACTGGACTGAACTGACACGTTTTGTGTAATGTAAAAGATGAGAAAAAGCTCATAGGGCTGCTTCAAAATAAATTTAATGTTTTGGACTACAGGTCACGGTTTGACTTGTCATGTATTGACAGACATGGTTCGAGTTATCGAGAGTAAAATTATATAGAAAATGACCTGAAGGGAAATGAAAATTGCTTCGAGTTAGCGGGAGATTCGATTCATCGACGGTTGGAGTTACCGAGGGTAAAGTTACAGTAATTGTGTGACGGAAATCCAGGGGAAATCGATTTTGGTTCGAGTTAGCGTGAGGTTCGAGTTAGCGAGGGTTCGAGTTATCGGAAGTCGACTGTATTTTTATCTTTTTGCACGGTTGCTTTCATGCCTGAGGTTCCTGCCTCTAATCTTCACTTAGGACATAGACTTTTCTGCAGTATCACTTGAACGAATCATTTCCGGTCCTGGGATCATTTGCAGTCCAATTTTGGGATCATTTGCGTTGCCGGGATTATTTGCGAAGCCGCTCTTAAAAATTTTTGGTTCGTGGGTAGACGTAATATCGGCTTTCCTCCCAGACTCCCTAAAGCCCGCTCGTATAACATATCGAGCACAACTTTGGCTGTGAATAGAAAATCTACTCTTAGCGGAGCTCTCGAGCAGCCCGAAGATCCGCAGAGTGGAGCCCCATAACTGTCGTCAGAGGATAGAAATTAGGAAAACCATGCGTTTGAGTTTTCACGGTCACCGTGGATGGCGGGATGGCTCGCGGGCGCGTGCGCATAGCGACGACGTCGTCGGCCAAAATGGCGGCCATATTCCGGAAAAAGCTTGACCTGGGCATCTTACGTGTTTGATATTGACCATCCACATTTCGTTAAAAGTTACCTATCGTAGAAGTTTGTAGGACACTGCACATTTTTGAGTTATTTTTTTCCAAAAACAACTCCTTAGTCAGCGCGATGGACCGTGTAGTCAGTCAGTCAGTGAAGTATGTTTGCATGTCACACCAATAAGGTTTGAGGTACTATCAGAACCAATAAAATTGCAGTTTATAAAGGGGAAGTGATCTGACACAGGTGTAAGCGAGTGCATTCGAATATTTTATTTTTTTTAGGAGGCGGAATCGGTGAGTTGTGAATTAACCCCGGATTTGAAACGCTCGCCTGCTTATAACGCACACGCCACCACTAAAATACCTAACACTAAATTGTTATTCGAGCGTTCGCTTAGGACGGGCTAGTTTCGCTGACCGTACTAGAAACTGCATAAAGCATTTGCACAAAGCAGATTTGAAGAATAATGCTCTTACTGTGATGTTAATACTGGGTTTACAAAGAGTCATAAAAATGGCAAGGAATCTCCTTCAGAGTGTGTTGCGGCCTCCTGTTTTAAGAGTTTGTGGCAAGGAAACTTCCTAAATTTAATATTGCTTGAGACTCCGTGTCGCCAACTGAAAACTGCAATTAATTTAATTAGTCCCTTTAGCGTCTTGTTCGATTCACTGACTCTTGGGCAAGTAGCGTTTGTGTTTATACCTTAAACACACCACGTTTAGACATTTAATTAACCGGTATTGGTATTGACTTTAAAATGGTTTTGCTTTTAAAATTAACTACGATCGATAGCGGCAACAGGCTAGAATAAGAGCATGTCATTCCGTGACAGTTTGATTACTAAAATTAATTAGTTCTTGTTCCTGTTTGTTGAATGAAAATTTACATTTACGAAACGAAACAAATACTCCAGGAGTACTACGCTTTAAAAGCTTTCCTAAAAATATAGTTTTTGATTTGATTCGTTTATTACTTCGTTAATTACTTTTCGATTACTCAATGGAGACATGGTGTTTTCAAGAAAAACAAAAGTATCATGTTACAAAAGTGACATAAACAAAAGTGTCATGTTGCACTCGTTTAAAAAAAAAAAACAAGGGTATCGTTTTACAGTGTTTGACAAAAACTCAAAAGTATCCTGTAACAAACGTATCGCGTTACGGTTGTAAAAAAGCTAGCAACAAAATAAGCGCTAATAGCATAAGCCATTTCGTGACATTTTGACAATTGAATTATTTCTTGTTTTTTTTTTTTAAATGATAAAAATTTACTATTGAACGAAACAGTTTTTACGTAACAAATTGCACGTAAAAATTGTTTTGTCTGCAAGCCTGTTAGTCGTAGTAAGGGGCTATGCAGTTAGTGATGCAACATGCACAAATAGCTCTACCCATGAAATAAACAATCCCAACAGGACTAACACCCAGTCTTATCCCAAACCACCCAATAAATTGAAAAATATCTCCTGCACGCTTAGCGTGCCTATGTTTTTAAATCATGTTGAAAATCAACCAGGGATATTTCATTTCGCCTACACAAATCGATTGCGTGAAAAGACGACAAAATCTTTGGCGGTTGCTCAACTGCGGGAATGAAAACTTATAAAGAAAGTGAGCAGCAGAAAATATTTCTTCGATATTATTTTTCACGCCATCACTTCAGAGATTTTTTCTCACATCAAAAAAATGATCTGGACATTTCACATCAACTTAAACGAAGCCATTGTATGAAAAGGCGCCAAAATCTTTGGCACGCTGTTCACGTTTAAAGCTGAATGAAACACGCGAAGAAAGCTGCTGAAGAACATAGATCTTCGTGGATATTTCTCGTTCTATTTACCCATCTACATCATGGAAACTTATTCCAAATAATTAAGGGCAACTTTGTAATGTGAAGATCCGAAGTAATTGCGGACGTTAACATGATATATCGGACTACAAGTCAAAAGGGTGATGTCCAGAGTTCGACCTGCGACTGAACAAGGCAGAAAATCACTGAATTGAGCTCAAATAAAAGTGAACTCAAAGCCGATCAAGTTCACTGAAGTGAAGGATAAAAGACTGTTAAAGGCTACACCGATGGAAAGAGAGAAATTGATCTTCGTTGATAATTCATATAATGTGTATGTCGGTAGAGAAAGCTTACAACGAAATTGCCGTGTTCGTCTCCGATATTATTGGGCTGGTTTGAAAGCTTTGCCCTGCAGAATATACAAGCCTTTTTCAATAATGAGGCAACAAACGTAAATGTATGCACTAAGCATAAGCCTAATTTTACACTGAAGGAATTTACTTCATTTATGAAAAAATTGAAGTTGTGTCGCTTTTCAGAACAAATTTCGGACGTCTTTCGAGAAGCTTGAAAGAAGAATACAATCGCTCGAAGACGCGCAAACTACCACCAAACGAGATGTTGAAGATCTTAAAGAAAGCCTAAACTCAAACGAAGAAGATAAAAAGCAAATATCCGAAAGCCTAAAAATCCTGAAAGAAAAAGCAGAGTCGGGACTTGCCGCCGTAGAGGAAGAAAATGGCAAACTCCGCGCCTCGCTCAAAGAGATAGAGAACGAGAACTTATATCTTGAAGCATATTCTAGGCGCGAAAACATAAAGTTTGAGAACATCCCAGAGGACTTCACGGATAAAGAAGACACGGAGATGGTGCTCCGCTCCTTCCTGGAGACCGATCTAGGTTACCACAACGCTTCAAATATTGAAATACAGCGGGTCCATCGTCTTGGAAAAAGGAAGGAAGAGAAACCGAGACCCATACTTGCCAGACTCCTTAGATATAAGGACTGTGAAAAAATTCTTTCACTGGGTCATCGCTTGAAAGGAACGGATTTCAGAATGTATCAAGACCTCCCGTTCGAAATAGTCGAGCGTAGAAGAGCACAGATGGACACCTTTAAGAAGGCCAAACGAAATAATGTTCCTGTGGCATTTAGTAAAGCGCAGCCTGACAAACTGTTCATTAAAGGAAAACTGTGGCCTGTCGGAAAGCCGTTAGAATTGTAAGTTTACATTGACATATAGCTATCGTATTAGTATGAGATCTAAACTTTAGTATCTTAATTTATTATATGGCTACAATAGTACGCGCGCTCTGATTGGCTGATGAGCGGGCATTATTTTCTTGTAATGACCGGGCATTATGAAAATCTTTCTTGCCTTAGCTTCTTATAACTTTTTAAGGGTCAAACACTTCTAAACACAGGTCAGTTTGTTTGTGAAAATTAAAGTGGTTAAATTTTCCCTAGATCTTGGCGTAATGAGGTCAAAAATTGCCTCATTGTCGAAGAAACCGTTTCTTCAGGTTTGGATCGCATGGCCTCGAATGGCCTCTTGCGCGCGCAAGCAGATATTGAAAAACGTTTCCCTTTTTTCAGCGCTACAAAGGCCATATAATAAATAACTTATTAACCTCGTCCGTTCGGTCATTACAGGGAAATCTCAGACCTCGGCCTTTATGTATTGACCTCGCTATCGCTCGGTCAATACATCAAGGCCTCGGTCTGAGATTTCCCTGTAATGACCTCACTCTCGGTTAATAAGTAGTATGTAACCGCTTTGCCGCCCGATGCATTGCATTTTTTTTTTCTTCGTCAAATCTGAATTTGCATTATGATCAGATAGGCGGACGGGAAAGGTAAACACACGCTTCTGCCGGTTGACCATCTGATTTCTTTTGCCCCGAATGCTTAGCTTGTTTTCGAATCTCGAAACCAAGCAAGTGAGGCGAATATATATGCTCGCAGACAGGAAAATGTTTTACTTCTGTAGTTGTTTGTATTTGTGTAGGTCAATTTTTTGTTTCTGGGGGAAAATATTTTTTCCCTTCATGTCCCTTTACGGAAAGGGTTCTTACTTAGTTGTGTTTTTTTGTCTGTTTTGTTTGGTCTCGATGTTATAGCAGCTCAATGGTGTGTTTTAGAATCAAACGCCTAGTACAAATTCTTATTATACAGTCCTGCGGTTGTGAAGGTTTGTCACCGGATGATGCAGATTTTTCTTCGCAAAGCTGCCCAAGGGAGTAACTATGGCTTTGACAATAGCTTCGCTAAATGTCAGGGGATTAAGAGACAAGGCAAAGCGTAGAGAGGTGTTTAATTGGCTTCGCAAAAAAAATTTCTCAATTTATATGCTACAAGAGGTCCACTGTACTGAAGATACCAATCACGTATGATCTGCTGAATGGGGCTATAAAACTCTTTTTAGCACTTACAAAAGCAATAAAGCAGGGGTATGCATTCTTTTCAATAACAATTTTGATTTTCAAATTGAAAAAGTTTTCATTGACCCCCAAGGACGCTTTATTGTTTGCGACATTAAAACCAACGAAAAGATTTTAACTTTAGGAAACATATATGCTCCCAATGAAGACAATCCAGCTTTCTTCCTGGACTTCTTCGATCACCTTGTAGATTTCAAATGCGATGATATTATCATAGGAGGCGACTACAACCTTGTACTTGATTTAGAGAAGGACAAGAGGGGTGGTCTTTCTAAAACTCACCAAAACAGCGTAGAGTTAGATCGTTTTGGTGGCAAAACCGTCATCACTGGTAATTTAAACAAGAAAGACACCATTGAGAATCTTAAGATCACGAATTGTTTTATAAATGAAATACTTTCAATCTGGGCAGAGGTTAATTTGGATGAAAACATAATGTCCGAGAAGCAATTTCTTGGACAAATGTTATGGCACAACTCACTCATAAGAATCGATAACTGCCCTGTTTTCTATCGAGACTGGTTTGAGAAGGGAGTTACGAAAGTAAAACATTTGAAAGGCGAAAATAACAAATTTTTATCATTAGCTGAACTACAGGGCAAATACAGCCTAGCAGTTTGTCCTCTAAAATATTTCGGACTGCTGCCTGCTCTTAAATCTCTTTGGAAGTCATGTAAAAACAACTGTATCAACTTAAGCAACAATTGTGAATCCTTTGTGGTAAGATTACAAAAATGCCAAAGTGCGAGCAAACTCGTATATACCAAGCTGCTTTCCACAAAGTGCATGCCATCAACCTATAATCAACAAAAATGGCTAAAAGATTGCAACCAAAATGACGATGCTGATGAAATCAACTGGTCGGAAGCCTACCAGCTGGCCTCTAAACACACTAAAAGCACAAGGATTATTGAATTCCAATACAAATTTTTGCATAGAAGAATTTCAACTAACGACTTCTTAACAAAAATTGGGATAAAAGACAACCCGAATTGCTCTTTCTGTAACCGTGAACCGGAGAAACTGCTTCATCTCTTTTGGTTCTGTCCTAAAGTAGCCTCATTCTGGCATAGCTTAACCGCAAAGCTAACTTTGCTTCACATTACACCCGAACATTACACGTTAGATATACTTGTTGCACTTGGTTTGAAGCCAGATTCACCTATAAATAGCCAGAAAATTAATTTTCTCTACCTTCTGCCCAGAAATTATATCTGGAACAGCATAAGAAATGAAACCGCGCCAAAGTTAGTAGTTTTCCATCAATACCTCAAATCATTTTACGAAATTGAGACAAACGCAGGTACCACTCTACCAAAAAAGTGGGAAAAAATAAGGGCCTTTTTTTCAGCAACCCTCTGATTCTGTACACATCAGTATATCCTGATCCACTGTTTATGTTTCTCCGGCATTAAAAGGGTGTACAATCGCTTCACAACCGCTTCTTCTTCTTCTTCTTTTTCAAGACATACGAAGTGCGTTTACTAGGAATATAAGGTTTTGAGTAATATCCAATAATGAGAATTTCTTGTAATTAGTGTATTGTAGTGTATTGTTAGTGAATCATATCGTAATTTGTTAATGTAGTGTATATCTTTCAAATAGTTTTTTTTAAATTTTTATTATTATTATTATTTTACAAAAACAATGTAATTAATTTATATGTAGTGTTTCTGTCAATGTAAATCATTTCTGTGTAAGCGTAGAATTGTATTTTGTTAGTGTAAGCACCCCTTTTGTCAGTATGTATGTAATGTCCTTTTGTTTGCATCAATAAAAAAAAATAAATAAAAACAAATCTGTGAGGTTTCTTGGGCGAGGAAATTCCCTGATAGATCTCAATAGGTCAGGACTGGTCTGGATGCCAGTTTTTGACAGACGAAATCCACCAAAATCGACTTCAGTAACAGCAACCTTTGACTTTTTATTCTTGAGTGTGACACCATGCTGACGACAGTGATTGAGTAAGGCACGGGTGTGCTTCTTCAGAATGGACAGACTTGGCGCATAGAACAGGATGTCATCAACGATTTTGCGAACTCCTTCTAGGCCAGCAATGACCTTGTCCATGCGGCGGTTGTACCATTCAGAGATGCTGTTTATTCCAAATGCAGCTCGATTACACACATATCGACCAAATGGTGTAATAAAGCAGGTGAGCGGACGTGATTCATCATCAAGTGGAACTTGCCAGTAACCGTGACGGGCATCAAACTTGCAGAAGTATGTAAGCTCCTCTTGAGGAACATTGGTTACAGCTTCAAAAGGACAGTTACTTATATGATATTCTCGTTGGATAAACTTGTTCAAACGGGTGAAGTCAATGCAAATTCTGAGTTCATCCGTGCCCTTCGTTGGGGCTATTACAATGGGGTGACACCATGGGCTTGCTTCTTCATGCGGTGAGATTACTCCAAGCTGCTCCATCTCCTGAAGTTTCTTCTTTAATTGCTCCAAGTAAGGGATAGGAATTTTTCTTGCCTTTAACTGAGCATACGGTGTAGCATTGGGTTTGAGATTGATCTTAAATGGTTCACGTGACATTGCAGGAAGAGCGGTTTCATCAAAATGTCTTCATAATTGCGTAAGGTGGAAGAAAAATCAGAGTCTCCTGAGTTCTCAGTAATGGTCGGCTTTGAAGAGGCCCCAATCACATTAACTTGAGGATACACTTCATCTGCTGGGTGGTGCATCCAGTCTAAATTGGACAACAGATCATCGTCCGAAGGCGTAGGTAAAGACTCCAAATTGCTGGTTTGTTTCTTACATCTGCTACAATGGAATACATTCACGATCTTCGAATATATGCTTTATGTAGATAGCAGGAAACGATCGCGAAAAAGCAGCCAATTTCCCTTTTGATAAGAAATGTAAGTTAAATAATAAAAATAAATGTCAAATGAGGTTTCTGAAATTTATTGTCTGCAAGAGTTCAGCTGTTGAATTCAGTTGTTGTGGAAGGTTTTCGCTACTAAACGTACATGTTGTGTTGGTTTATTAATATGTGAATTAAGAAACACTTCCCACGTGTTTCAGATCTGTTGAAACACTAGTGCTTCTAAACTCATCCACCTGTCGAGAAAAGAGTGTTCTGGATGGCTAATAACATCATGAATAATTAGTGGTTTGAAAAGAGATATTCTAACATGTTTCTTAATATTCTAGTGATTTTCATAGATATAAACTCGTCGCTTATTTTTTTTTAATCGCCACTTTATCAAAGTTTCCGTATTTCCAGCTAATCGATTTTTCTTATTCTTTTTTAAACAGGTATCTAAGCAACAATAATTTAGAAGCGCTACCTGAAAGAATATTCCAAAGCTTGCCAGAGCTAAGTCATCTGTAAGTATATGCATCTGGCAAAATTGCGATTAACGAATTGGGGATAATTCTTTTTAGACCTGTATTAAATCGCAACGCATAAATGAATACAGTAAGTGTTTTATCCACTTTTTATTCTCTTTTGCGAGTAGCAGGTATTAATTTCGATATCAAGCCATGAAAACTGATTTCTTTAAGGAGGAATAATACTGTTTTATATTTTTCGCGATTTATGTCTTTCCGTCTGCCTGAATATTGAGTCTTTTTTCCTTCCTATTGTAATCTGTTCCGGGATGTTCCGGAATGTTATCGAATGTACCATGTTCCGGCTTTTATCGACGGCCGAATAACAGTTTTCTTTTACCTTGTTTTCTGTGTGTTTTCGCCACACCCGAGCTATCCGATTTTCTTTCTTTTTACTTACGAGGCATGCCAGCTAGTCGTTTGGATGTACCTCAAGCAACTCTTGCACTTCTGGCTAACTCTTGGTACGAACTCTAAGTATTGGCCCATATGCGTAAATAGAACTTACCTAACCAGTAAATGTCAACTGAAACCTCGCTGGACAGACGTCTACGAAAGGATCAACTAAACAAAGAACCGGTCATTTAAAATAACTGCTGCTTCGGTGCTATCCAAGCGACCCTTGATCTTTTCCGGAGCTTTCTTTCCATCTCTTCGTTTGCTTTCACCTCTCCGCGTATCTGGTTTTCCATTGCTACTCTACAAATGGCTCATCCACAAATAGGTCTTTCTCGTTGTCAGTATACGTAATGCTTTCTTATTCAGTGCGTGTTGTCGATCCTGTTCAATTTCTACTTCAGGAATGAAGTTTGTTTCGGACTTGTTCGAACGAAACTTTGCTGTGACTCCGATAACGTCGAGGACATGATTTTTTAACAAAATTTGGAGGCTTTAGTTTCAATGGATCAAAAAAAATATATTCACTTGACTGTTTCGCCATGAAGATAAATAAAGAGAACTGTACAGGCCCGCAAATGTTTCCGGGACCGAAAATATTCCCGAAATTTCCCCAAATTGGACCGCAAACGTTCCCAGGACTGGAAGTGATCCCCATATTAGTCGGCAAATGATCCCAGGAAAATGATAGCCTCACCGTAAAAGATGGAAAAGTTTGAACGTACGAATTTTGACAGTGGATTTAAAATTACATACTCCTCTTTTTCTTTATTACACAGCAACCATTTTAATACAACAGTATTATAGGTAACGAAAGCAAAATGTGCAGTATTTGAACAATTTGAATCTAAATTTCCCAGCGTTTAAAATAATACTCAAACGTCAGGGATTTCAATGAAACTGTGACATAAAAATATTTTTTTCTTACTTGTATTATTATAGCGCCTCAATATGCACCGATAAATAATCTAAAACAAGAAATAAAGTTGCACTGATAAATGATCTAAAACAAGAAATAAAGTTTCAATAGTTCCACCGAAAAGGTTAAACGTTAACAAATCTTTGTAATAAATAGCCCCACGATAACGAAATGTCCAAACTGAGATTTTTTAATCGATGCACCTTTTGAGTGATAAAAACAACAACAGTAATAGATAACAACAGGAGAAGACAAGAATTTCAAGCCCAATAAAATTAGAGAGCGCATGCTTAGACGTGACCGCAAAATGAAACAACCAAAATTTTCTTACCACGCTCTGTCTTTAACGCGCGTGCAATGAACTCTTTATACTGCTTATGGAAGCCAGCCTTTGAGTGCAAAGGAAGAATTTGAGTGGTTTATAATTACACAGCGAGACATTTTTGAAGATATATATGTTATTTGCCGGCTGGGAGGTCCGTATCGTGAAAAACTGTGACCGAGGTCTTGAAAATGCTTCCCGAGGCCGCAGGCCAAGGGCAGCATTTTAAAGACCGAGGTCACAGTTTTTCACGATACGGACCGACCCAAAGCCGGTAAATAACTTTTTTTTTTTTCTTACTTGGTTAAAAAAAATCTAAAAAGATTGTCTTGCAAAATGTAATTGCATTATACGCGCGCATCCAATGTGCATGTTGAATCGATCTCTAAAAGCTGCGGCTAAAGTGAAGAATGATTTGTTTTCCGCCAAACAAAATAAATTCGCTAAACTGAACAGTACTCACGGAAAAGGTCATCAGAAAAAAAGAGAAAAGTAACTTTAATAATAAAAAAGAAGCACAATGTAGCAGCAAAAGAGAGCAAAAAATCTTGAGTCACGAAAGTGAAATTGAATGAACTTTGTTTGTGTAGTTTGGTCGTCTGCACACGGCACAGTTTTGCGAGAATTAATTTAACTGCTTTTAATCAAAACATCTCATTTTCTTGAATGGCGATAAGCAGTATTCGGTTTTGGGGAAAAGTAGCAGAAAGGCAAAGCGGTTAAAATGACAAATCGAGTGCAGTAAACCGCATTACGGCGTGAAAATCAGTGCGGATGCATAAACAACGATCGACAAACTATAACTTGATTTTGTCAATAAATACAAAAAATACCCGCCTATTGGAGAACTTCAAGGCCTTTAATTCCGTTACTAAGTTAGCTTTTGAAAGAATCAATCGGGTATGTAACTAAGCCGGCGACTTGCAGGTAAGTGCAATGGCGTGAAAATCAGTGTAAATAATGCACAAACAACGATCGACAAACTACGGCCATAAAACTTGTACAACTTGATTTTGTCAATAAAGATAATCAATACTCGCCTTTTGGAGAACTTCAAGGCCTTTAATTCCACTGCTTACTTTTCCATTCACATTTACAACGGTTGGTGAGCAATTACATTAACTTTGGAGAGCAAAACTTTCGAGGGCTCGTTCGCCTCGCCGCCAAATCAAACTGACGAAAGCGTTACCGTTGCCCGTGGGCAGATATAGGAGAATCTTGCCCGCGCTAAGAACCAATCAGATTGCAGGATTCGTTACCGTGCCCTCTTGGAAAAAAAATAAGTATGTTTATTTTTACAGTGCAAAATTTATATAGTTTATGTACCGTTAATTTGTTATTTCGCGTATGACCCGAAATAATATAAAACGCTGTTTTAATTTTTTTTTTTATTCATGCAGTGTACATTTTAATCAAATTTAAAACTCAAGGGAGCCAAAACATTTATTAGCATTTTGAAAAAGGAGTTCAGTAAGATGCAACACGGTGAAAACCAGCGGAACCTGAACTGGACTGAACTGACACGTTTTGTGTAATGTAAAAGATGAGAAAAAGCTCATAGGGCTGCTTCAAAATAAATTTAATGTTTTGGACTACAGGTCACGGTTTGACTTGTCATGTATTGACAGACATGGTTCGAGTTATCGAGAGTAAAATTATATAGAAAATGACCTGAAGGGAAATGAAAATTGCTTCGAGTTAGCGGGAGATTCGATTAATCGACGGTTGGAGTTACCGAGGGTAAAGTTACAGTAATTGTGTGACGGAAATCCAGGGGAAATCGATTTTGGTTCGAGTTAGCGTGAGGTTCGAGTTAGCGAGGGTTCGAGTTATCGGAAGTCGACTGTATTTTTATCTTTTTGCACGGTTGCTTTCATGCCTGAGGTTCCTGCCTCTAATCTTCACTAAGGACATAGACTTTTCTGCAGTATCACTTGAACGAATCATTTCCGGTCCTGGGATCATTTGCAGTCCAATTTTGGGATCATTTGCGTTGCCGGGATTATTTGCGAAGCCGCTCTTAAAAATTTTTGGTTCGTGGGTAGACGTAATATCGGCTTTCCTCCCAGACTCCCTAAAGCCCGCTCGTATAACATATCGAGCACAACTTTGGCTGTGAATAGAAAATCTACTCTTAGCGGAGCTCTCGAGCAGCCCGAAGATCCGCAGAGTGGAGCCCCATAACTGTCGTCAGAGGATAGAAATTAGGAAAACCATGCGTTTGAGTTTTCACGGTCACCGTGGATGGCGGGATGGCTCGCGGGCGCGTGCGCATAGCGACGACGTCGTCGGCCAAAATGGCGGCCATATTCCGGAAAAAGCTTGACCTGGGCATCTTACGTGTTTGATATTGACCATCCACATTTCGTTAAAAGTTACCTATCGTAGAAGTTTGTAGGACACTGCACATTTTTGAGTTATTTTTTTCCAAAAACAACTCCTTAGTCAGCGCGATGGACCGTGTAGTCAGTCAGTCAGTGAAGTATGTTTGCATGTCACACCAATAAGGTTTGAGGTACTATCAGAACCAATAAAATTGCAGTTTATAAAGGGGAAGTGATCTGACACAGGTGTAAGCGAGTGCATTCGAATATTTTATTTTTTTTAGGAGGCGGAATCGGTGAGTTGTGAATTAACCCCGGATTTGAAACGCTCGCCTGCTTATAACGCACACGCCACCACTAAAATACCTAACACTAAATTGTTATTCGAGCGTTCGCTTAGGACGGGCTAGTTTCGCTGACCGTACTAGAAACTGCATAAAGCATTTGCACAAAGCAGATTTGAAGAATAATGCTCTTACTGTGATGTTAATACTGGGTTTACAAAGAGTCATAAAAATGGCAAGGAATCTCCTTCAGAGTGTGTTGCGGCCTCCTGTTTTAAGAGTTTGTGGCAAGGAAACTTCCTAAATTTAATATTGCTTGAGACTCCGTGTCGCCAACTGAAAACTGCAATTAATTTAATTAGTCCCTTTAGCGTCTTGTTCGATTCACTGACTCTTGGGCAAGTAGCGTTTGTGTTTATACCTTAAACACACCACGTTTAGACATTTAATTAACCGGTATTGGTATTGACTTTAAAATGGTTTTGCTTTTAAGAGGCCGTCTCTCTTAAAAGCTACCATTGATTCTCGTTCGAAAATTCGATTTTTCTCATTTGCTGGGATTTTGAAGCCCTTACCTATTTAATCACTAAAATAAGTTTTATTTGATTCAAAATCCTAATTTGAATTTTTTAGGATCGATCGAAGTTTGGTCGGAACGACACTAATGACGCACCTCCCGAAACTGTTAAAATAACACATATTGAAGTCGCCCTGAAAAAATAGCCATTCGCTTAAAAGACCCAATTCTTTTTTCAAGCTATAGACTTATCACAGTAGTTTGTTTAGTGATGTTCCAATTATAATTAATTCTTGTAACTTTTTCTGTAAAAAGGAGAATTTCGACCCCCCTAATCCAGCTTTGAACGAAACAAGAATATAGCTCAACTTTGAAGACACATTTTAAAAATGTGGCACCTGCTTGAGACTGCTTATTTGCATGAACAGAAACAAGAAATGACCCTCGATAAAAAACAAAAATAAAATTTGTCAGCACGCCAGGTTTGCAAAGCTGACAATCGCTTAAAACTCGGGAAATTTAGAAAATATTCAAGTAACGAACACACTCGCCTTTACAATGTGTTCGAATAAATTCACTTTCTATAATCTCTTACCTGGCTTTAAGATGCAAGTTTTCGCCTCTGAAGTAGCCTCTGAATCCTAACAAACATAAAAACTAGTAGCTTTTTCCTGCAGCTCTGGGTTTATATGCAAGGTATAAATTTTATGTTCCTCATCGTCTAAGGATCGAGCGTGACGGTCACATCACAACACTGTAACGTCTGTGTTCTCTACATTGCTGACCACAATGTTGCTCGAGGGCGCTTGAAGTTCCCTGGAAAAGTTTGTAGATGCATTTAAGTGCTACTGTTACAACACATTAAATTGTGGACTGGAGATCCAACGAAAGAATCAGAAGAATGATAAATGCGGCGGCCATCTTGTGTTTACAGGAGGCGTATTCGTTCCCAGTCTCCTTGGGGTTCTGAACGCTGTAGTCAGTCAGCTTGCTTTTCGGGAAAAGGGAAGGAATGGGAAAAGCCGAAAAAAAAAAGAAAAAACAACAAGAGTGCTTCTTTTGTAAAAGGCAATTTCTTTAAGATTTTATCTCTCGACACCTTCTTTAGGGGTTTCATTGAAAGCTTTTTACTGTCAATAGTGAGGACTTCGACAACTAGCCGATTTGTTGATGTTAAACTGTACATGATGATAACACTTGCTTTTTACAAGACCACACAGAACGCCACCAATATACCAAGAGATAGAGTCATTACACTTCTAGCAACGCTGAATATTAAATATCGGCTACTGCTCTATCTTTTGCTTGGCGAATTAACGTGTTAATTCATTCAGGAATTGACTGTCTGTTCATACACATACAAATTTGTCTGGATTCGCGCTTCGTCGCATTGTTCGAGGTGTACATTTTTGACGGAAGCTGTTTTTGGATCGTGTAACTAATTACTAATATTTCTGTTCCAGTCGAATACGTGTCTATTCATAGAGAGTAGCATCGCAATTACACGCCCCAATAACTACACTGAGTTTGCTAAGTAGAATACTCTTCTTATCTTTGGACTTGAAAGGTACTTCAAGATGCGAAAGAATGTTCTTAAGCATTTGAACGTTAAAGGCTGATAGTTTGCCCTGGTGATAATATTCACAAAGGTCGTACACATCGAAAGTAACAGGGTGCTTCAGCCCAACGTGGTCAGCTATTTCTTCAAGTAATTCCTGACGTTCTGTGTCTTCCACAAGACATTCAACATCTTCTGCTTTTTCAAATGACATTCCAAGTGAGCCCTGTTCTTTGCGTCGCGACGCTGCAAGTCGGGAGAAAAAGCTCTGTATCTGAGTTTTTGTCAACCACTCTGTACAACTAAATTGGCGCTTATTCAATGGATTTCTTGCAGTTCTCATATCCTTTTCAACTTGAGCTGGATCAGCCTTACGGCCAGTTCTTTCTCCAATGTCAAATCTTCTGGTTAAGTACTCTTTAACCTTCGGAGAAAAGCGAGTGGAACCCGTGTGGGCCTTGCTGATAGCCCATCCCATTTTCAGCGGTTGTCTGGTGGGTGTTTCAGAGGAAGTGGGCAATTTAACGCAAGGTGTTTTCTTAGCTACATCTACGGATGCAAATTTTGCCGCCCTATCTCTCCTTAAACCGTCGTAACCACTTTCACTTGTAGAACTTGTTGCTTGCTTGTTGTTAACACTTTCACTTGTAGAACTTGTTGTTTGCTTGTTGTTAACACCTTCACTTGTAGAACTTGTTGCTTGCTTGTTGTTAACACTTTCACTTGTAGAACTTGTTGCTTGCTTGTTGTTGTGTTGACCGACATCAAGGTGAGACTCCAGATCTGTGAATGAATTGAACGCTTCAGCACATCCTGGCACGGAGCACTCAAAAAGAGGATTTGAATCAACTGAATGCTCCCCCTGATCCGATAAAGGCTTTTTTCTTGGCTTCAGTTCCCTTTCTTTAATCGTTGCAGGAAAACCCTCTTCCGTCTGAAGCATAGTTGGTCCCTGGTGTTGGATTAACACTGTGTCGTATGGGAAAAGCTTCCCTCGGCCGATACTATAAGCTTTCCAGGCTCTGATCCCCGACTCTTCAAAACGAAAATTGTGGAAACTACCAAAGTGGTCGAGTTTGTTGATCAGGAGAGTTTTCTTGGATTCCTCCACGACACTAACTGTGGCAGAAGTTCCTCTAACAGGATGTTGCTGGAGAGCTTCTCTCATGTCCGACGCCGTCAGGATATCGTGGCCTTCAGAGCAGTACGCTCGAATTGATGATTTTAGAGGACAAAGAATCCGGTCGCAAATGTCCTTTCCACTTTGAGGTTCGGAGAAGTCATAGGACTCAACTGCTATCCCAACTGTTTCTCCGATGTCTTTCACTGAAGCAATCAAGAAGTTGCTGTGGTAACATCCTGCTTCGTCCGACCTGAGGTAAACACTTTTAACATCATTCACTTTCAAGTATTTCAGCAAATGCTCAATTATGGATGCCACTGCGAACCAATCCTGTGTACATTGGTCAAACAAATGTACAAATGAAGTAACCTTTAACTCTCTTGTTAACTCATCACGTGATACCACGCTACTAACGTGCCAACTAAGGCCTCGCTTCCCGTACCAGTCGCTCTGTTTCTCACGAAAACGAATTTGCAGAAATTTCATTGCCCAATCCATGACAATTAAATTTGAGTTAGGATCGAGTTTTTCAAGAATCTCTTGCTTCGCACGTTCTTGGTTTGTCGATCTCATGATATGCGCTTTCCACTGACTGATAGCCTTTGTAGCTCTCTCGAAATCGTAGAGGATATCTTCTTGTTGCTCCTTGCTGTAAAATTTGGTGTCTCTACTTTTGATCACGTTTCCTATCTTGCCAAGGCAGATAGATATGTCATCGCATTGGCTACAGGAAGTTGAATGTTTATGTGCACATTGTTCTTTTAGGTCTGAATCATTGGCATCACTAAGTGCGAACATCGGACAGTGATCAGGACATCCACTGTCATCTTGCTGACAGTGACTGCGGTATTCGGTTTTGAAGTAGCGTTTACCATCTTGGATAAATTTCTTCATTTCTTCTGCCCAACTCTTTTCTTCGCCCATTTGTTGAAGATCCTCAACTATCCTGCAAATTCTTTCAAAACCAGCCGATCCTTCAGCTGCAGTATTGTCAAGACCACATAACGACCTCTGTTGGGAGGCTTCCCGTACTTCAAGGATCCGAAACAACGTCGCACGGCTAAGCGGCACTACCATTTCTTCTTCACAAAACATTAGATACTGACTTATCATAGTTGAACGAGTAACTGTTCGAACCACATTTGGCATGGTCACTTCTTCACCGTTGTCCAACTTCAGTTTTCGAGTTCCAAACGCAACGTCTTGGTAGAAGTACGGTCGATTTATAAAATCAACAAAATGGTCTACTAAAGTTGTATCCAGTCGAACACGATGAGATGACGGCTTCTCAACGGATAAACCAGGTCCACATTCTCGAGCATGAGCTCTTGCTTTCTTTATTTGCCAAGTAGTTATGCTTTCGTAAGGTTCATGCAACTTTTGCAGTTTATTCATTGGATAACGGTAAGCGTAAATACTAAGAATTTGTCTCTTTAGGTTTTTTGTTGGTGCATTTTTGTATGCTTGCATAAGAGCCACCAAGTCACCGGAAACATGTTCGGTTTCTACATTTGTTGACTGGACACACGATTGCAAAAGCTTTTCTCCAGCATTTGGTGCTATTATTTCACATACAATGCTGCATCCTTCCATTGCTTTTTCAATACATATTTCCTTTTCAGCCTCTGTCGCCTCATCCCAAGTAGATTTTAGCTGAAACGTCAAAGGACTAACTTTGCCGACCTTTGTTTTCTCTGATAAAGTGGCAATTGCTTCATTATACGAGGACATCAAAGACTCTGCTTTTTCTCTGCTTTCTTCCTCTTCTTGGGAGTCTTCATTCTCCTCTTCAGTCCATTGCCTGGGAGTCCACTCCGCCTGTTTTTCAATCTCAGATTGTAGTAGTCTAGACGTCACCGGGGTACATTCCAAACGTGTTGTGGTTTCTAGGTTTTTTGCTGCCCTTTGTTTGGCGAGTCTGTAAAAACCGTGACAACAATAATAAAAAAAATCAATGTATTTGCATCCTTCGACTGAGTGAACAATTCATATCGTATTTTTTACTTTCATTTAGATTTGCTGTCCTTCATAAAATGCAAATATTCCAATTTGATATAGATAATGATCATTCATTGTATTATTAAAAATACGAGCCTAGCAAAGTATTCTTAACGTAATTTAATGCACAATGCTCCTGAAATGTGCAAAATTTCGTTTCTGGGATTAGTTTTTCTTTCTGGGTATTTTTTATATATTACAATGTTTCTTCATTAAAATATTCAACATAACAGTATCCATTATTCGTCTTCAAACCTCAAACCCTGCTTTTTTTCTGTTTCGTTCCCTTTTTTACAGCATTCCGGTTCCATCAAACTGAAATGTTCCTCAGACTTCTTTTTTTGTTTCTTCAGACAGGAGGTACAAATTGCTGGGCAAATAAACAGAAAAATATCAGCCAAATATAGTTGGACAATCGGACGTTCTAAGCATTAGTCTGTACACTTATCAGGTACATCCAACCCTATAATCTGAATGCAATGATTTGGTTCTGGTTTCATATCAACCTGCCTTCAAAACTGACGAAATTCTATCTCGGAGAATAGAGGCTTTCAAAATTGTCTGTCGGGGGATACCCCCGAAATCCCATTTAAGCTCGCGTCTGAGCCGTTCACGAGTTTGCATCTACTCCGCTCTAGCGCACCACACCATAAAAAGTCCTGACTACGGGTGTGGGCATTGATTGTTGTTAGCCTTCAAAAATGGCTCAATGAGCAACAATAACAATCTTAAAGCATTTTGATTAGACTGGCTCGCAGGTAGCTAGTGCCAGTCTTGGCGGGCCAGTCTATTAACATGTAAGTTTCAGTTCTGAGATCGGATGACGTTCCAATAAAAATCCATAGTCACTCATTCTGTCTCGTTTATAAGTCCCACCAAGCTTGTGAAAACTGACAGAACAAACCCAATATAGGCTAGCAAAACAACTTTTTGGTAAAGTCATGTTAATTTCAGTAGGAATTACTATTTATAAGTTAAGAGTAACATTTTCTTACCTGACCCAATCGGAACTGTTATCCCAAAAATAGTCTGAATATTTTTTGCCATCTGCAGGTTTACCACATCTCTGTTCTTCTGTTTTTTTCTTGCTCCGGAATGGAGAGGATATTGGCATGTCCTTAGAGGACGCCAATTACGACCCAGATTGTATCTGTGTTTTGGGCGAATCCACATGCACTCAAGGTGATATGCTGGCAAATCGAATTTCCCGGCCCTCATAAGTATGAGATCGTGTTCTTCGACATTTCCAATGAGTTTGGAAAGATGGCAACTTTGCAAGTGACTAGTTATGTCATCTTTGCATTCCACTAATCTTCGCACGACAAATTCACAACCACGGAAGTCACCGCAACTAGATTTTCGTAACTCCGAGAACGAACATTTCGTCTCCATTGCGAGCTTGTTGGTTTCATCTCACAAGGAAACTGGAAACAAAATCACGTGTTGTAAACACAAGATGGCCGCCGCATTCTTAGTTATCATTCTTCCGATTCTTTCGTTGGATCTCCTGCGGTCTACAATTTGATTTGTTGTAACAATAGCGCTTAAATGCATCTATGAACTTTTCAAGGGAACTTTAAGCGGCCTCGAGCAACATCATTGTCAGCAGTACAGAGAACAAAGACGTTGCAGTGTTGTGATGTGACCGTCACGCTCGATCCTTAGACGATGAGGAACATAAAATTTATACTTTGCATATAAACCCAGAGCTGCAGGAAAAAGCTACTAGTTGTGATGTCCAGTTATTAGGATTCAGAGGCTACTTCAAAGGCGAAAACTTACATCTTAAAGTCAGGTAAGAGATTATAGAAAGTGAATTTATTCGAACACATTGTAAAGGCGAGTGTGTTCGTTACTTGAATATTTTCTAAATTTCCCGAGTTTTAAGCGATTGTCAGCTTTGCAAACCTGGCGTGCTGACAAATTTTATTTTTGTTTTTTATCGAGGGTCATTTCTTGTTTCTGTTCATGCAAATAAGCAGTCTCAAGCAGGTGCCACATTTTTAAAATGTGCCTTCAAAGTTGAGCTATATTCTTGTTTCGTTCAAAGCTGGATTAGGGGGGTCGAAATTCTCCTTTTAACAGAAAAAGTTACAAGAATTAATTATAATTGGAACATCACTAAACAAACTACTGTGATAAGTCTATAGCTTGAAAAAAGAATTGGGTCTTTTAAGCGAATGGCTATTTTTTCAGGGCGACTTCAATATGTGTTATTTTAACAGTTTCGGGAGGTGCGTCATTAGTGTCGTTCCGACCAAACTTCGATCGATCCTAAAAAATTCAAATTAGGATTTTGAATCAAATAAAACTTATTTTAGTGATTAAATAGGTAAGGGCTTCAAAATCCCAGCAAATGAGAAAAATCGAATTTTCGAACGAGAATCAATGGTAGCTTTTAAGAGAGACGGCCTCTTAAAATTAACTACGATCGATAGCGGCAACAGGCTAGAATAAGAGCATGTCATTCCGTGACAGTTTGATTACTAAAATTAATTAGTTCTTGTTCCTGTTTGTTGAATGAAAATTTACATTTACGAAACGAAACAAATACTCCAGGAGTACTACGCTTTAAAAGCTTTCCTAAAAATATAGTTTTTGATTTGATTCGTTTATTACTTCGTTAATTACTTTTCGATTACTCAATGGAGACATGGTGTTTTCAAGAAAAACAAAAGTATCATGTTACAAAAGTGACATAAACAAAAGTGTCATGTTGCACTCGTTTAAAAAAAAAAAACAAAGGTATCGTTTTACAGTGTTTGACAAAAACTCAAAAGTATCCTGTAACAAACGTATCGCGTTACGGTTGTAAAAAAGCTAGCAACAAAATAAGCGCTAATAGCATAAGCCATTTCGTGACATTTTGACAATTGAATTATTTCTTGTTTTTTTTTTTTTAATGATAAAAATTTACTATTGAACGAAACAGTTTTTACGTAACAAATTGCACGTAAAAATTGTTTTGTCTGCAAGCCTGTTAGTCGTAGCAAGGGGCTATGCAGTTAGTGATGCACCATGCACAAATAGCTCTACCCATGAAATAAACAATCCCAACAGGACTAACACCCAGTCTTATCCCAAACCACCCAATAAATTGAAAAATATCTCCTGCACGCTTAGCGTGCCTATGTTTTTAAATCATGTTGAAAATCAACCAGGGATATTTCATTTCGCCTACACAAATCGATTGCGTGAAAAGACGACAAAATCTTTGGCGGTTGCTCAACTGCGGGAATGAAAACTTATAAAGAAAGTGAGCAGCAGAAAATATTTCTTCGATATTATTTTTCACGCCATCACTTCAGAGATTTTTTCTCACATCAAAAAAATGATCTGGACATTTCACATCAACTTAAACGAAGCCATTGTATGAAAAGGCGCCAAAATCTTTGGCACGCTGTTCACGTTTAAAGCTGAATGAAACACGCGAAGAAAGCTGCTGAAGAACATAGATCTTCGTGGATATTTCTCGTTCTATTTACCCATCTACATCATGGGAACTTATTCCAAATAATTAAGGGCAACTTTGTAATGTGAAGATCCGAAGTAATTGCGGACGTTAACATGATATATCGGACTACAAGTCAAAAGGGTGATGTCCAGAGTTCGACCTGCGACTGAACAAGGCAGAAAATCACTGAATTGAGCTCAAATAAAAGTGAACTCAAAGCCGATCAAGTTCACTGAAGTGAAGGATAAAAGACTGTTAAAGGCTACACCGATGGAAAGAGAGAAATTGATCTTCGTTGATAATTCATATAATGTGTATGTCGGTAGAGAAAGCTTACAACGAAATTGCCGTGTTCGTCTCCGATATTATTGGGCTGGTTTGAAAGCTTTGCCCTGCAGAATATACAAGCCTTTTTCAATAATGAGGCAACAAACGTAAATGTATGCACTAAGCATAAGCCTAATTTTACACTGAAGGAATTTACTTCATTTATGAAAAAATTGAAGTTGTGTCGCTTTTCAGAACAAATTTCGGACGTCTTTCGAGAAGCTTGAAAGAAGAATACAATCGCTCGAAGACGCGCAAACTACCACCAAACGAGATGTTGAAGATCTTAAAGAAAGCCTAAACTCAAACGAAGAAGATAAAAAGCAAATATCCGAAAGCCTAAAAATCCTGAAAGAAAAAGCAGAGTCGGGACTTGCCGCCGTAGAGGAAGAAAATGGCAAACTCCGCGCCTCGCTCAAAGAGATAGAGAACGAGAACTTATATCTTGAAGCATATTCTAGGCGCGAAAACATAAAGTTTGAGAACATCCCAGAGGACTTCACGGATAAAGAAGACACGGAGATGGTGCTCCGCTCCTTCCTGGAGACCGATCTAGGTTACCACAACGCTTCAAA
This sequence comes from Meandrina meandrites, assembly GCA_963693305.1. Lineage (NCBI taxonomy): Eukaryota > Metazoa > Cnidaria > Anthozoa > Scleractinia > Meandrinidae > Meandrina > Meandrina meandrites. Next base: position 28,889,017 of record OY855903.1, read on the forward strand.
TATTGAAATACAGCGGGTCCATCGTCTTGGAAAAACGAAGGAAGAGAAACCGAGACCCATACTTGCCAGACTCCTTAGATATAAGGACTGTGAAAAAATTCTTTCACTGGGTCATCGCTTGAAAGGAACGGATTTCAGAATGTATCAAGACCTCCCGTTCGAAATAGTCGAGCGTAGAAGAGCACAGATGGACACCTTTAAGAAGGCCAAACGAAATAATGTTCCTGTGGCATTTAGTAAAGCGCAGCCTGACAAACTGTTCATTAAAGGAAAACTGTGGCCTGTCGGAAAGCCGTTAGAATTGTAAGTTCACATTGACATATAGCTATCGTATTAGTATGAGATCTAAACTTTAGTATCTTAATTTATTATATGGCTACAATAGTACGCGCGCTCTGATTGGCTGATGAGCGGGCATTATTTTCTTGTAATGACCGGGCATTATGAAAATTTTTCTTGCCTTAGCTTCTTATAACTTTTTAAGGGTCAAACACTTCTAAACACAGGTCAGTTTGTTTGTGAAAATTAAAGTGGTTAAATTTTCCCCAGATCTTGGCGTAATGAAGTCAAAAATTGCCTCATTGTCGAAGAAACCGTTTCTTCAGGTTTGGATCGCATGGCCTCGAATGGCCTCTTGCGCGCGCAAGCAGATATTGAAAAACGTTTCCCTTTTTTCAGCGCTGCAAAGGCCATATAATAAATAACTTATTAACCTCGTCCGTTCGGTCATTACAGGGAAATCTCAGACCTCGGCCTTGATGTATTGACCTCGCTATCGCTCGGTCAATACATCAAGGCCTCGGTCTGAGATTTCCCTGTAATGACCTCACTCTCGGTTAATAAGTAGTATGTAACCGCTTTGCCGCCCGATGCATTGCATTTTTTTTTTCTTCGTCAAATCTGAATTTGCATTATGATCAGATAGGCGGACGGGAAAGGTAAACACACGCTTCTGCCGGTTGACCATCTGATTTCTTTTGCCCCGAATGCTTAGCTTGTTTTCGAATCTCGAAACCAAGCAAGTGAGGCGAATATATATGCTCGCAGACAGGAAAATGTTTTACTTCTGTAGTTGTTTGTATTTGTGTAGGTCAATTTTTTGTTTCTGGGGGAAAATATTTTTTCCCTTCATGTCCCTTTACGGAAAGGGTTCTTACTTAGTTGTGTTTTTTTGTCTGTTTTGTTTGGTCTCGATGTTATAGCAGCTCAATGGTGTGTTTTAGAATCAAACGCCTAGTACAAATTCTTATTATACAGTCCTGCGGTTGTGAAGGTTTGTCACCGGATGATGCAGATTTTTCTTCGCAAAGCTGCCCAAGGGAGTAACTATGGCTTTGACAATAGCTTCGCTAAATGTCAGGGGATTAAGAGACAAGGCAAAGCGTAGAGAGGTGTTTAATTGGCTTCGCAAAAAAAATTTCTCAATTTATATGCTACAAGAGGTCCACTGTACTGAAGATACCAATCACGTATGATCTGCTGAATGGGGCTATAAAACTCTTTTTAGCACTTACAAAAGCAATAAAGCAGGGGTATGCATTCTTTTCAATAACAATTTTGATTTTCAAATTGAAAAAGTTTTCATTGACCCCCAAGGACGCTTTATTGTTTGCGACATTAAAACCAACGAAAAGATTTTAACTTTAGGAAACATATATGCTCCCAATGAAGACAATCCAGCTTTCTTCCTGGACTTCTTCGATCACCTTGTAGATTTCAAATGCGATGATATTATCATAGGAGGCGACTACAACCTTGTACTTGATTTAGAGAAGGACAAGAGGGGTGGTCTTTCTAAAACTCACCAAAACAGCGTAGAGTTAGATCGTTTTGGTGGCAAAACCGTCATCACTGGTAATTTAAACAAGAAAGACACCATTGAGAATCTTAAGATCACGAATTGTTTTATAAATGAAATACTTTCAATCTGGGCAGAGGTTAATTTGGATGAAAACATAATGTCCGAGAAGCAATTTCTTGGACAAATGTTATGGCACAACTCACTCATAAGAATCGATAACTGCCCTGTTTTCTATCGAGACTGGTTTGAGAAGGGAGTTACGAAAGTAAAACATTTGAAAGGCGAAAATAACAAATTTTTATCATTAGCTGAACTACAGGGCAAATACAGCCTTGCAGTTTGTCCTCTAAAATATTTCGGACTGCTGCCTGCTCTTAAATCTCTTTGGAAGTCAGGTAAAAACAACTGTATCAACTTAGGCAACAATTGTGAATCCTTTGTGGTAAGATTACAAAAATGCCAAAGTGCGAGCAAACTCGTATATACCAAGCTGCTTTCCACAAAGTGCATGCCATCAACCTATAATCAACAAAAATGGCTAAAAGATTGCAACCAAAATGACGATGCTGATGAAATCAACTGGTCGGAAGCCTACCAGCTGGCCTCTAAACACACTAAAAGCACAAGGATTATTGAATTCCAATACAAATTTTTGCATAGAAGAATTTCAACTAACGACTTCTTAACAAAAATTGGGATAAAAGACAACCCGAATTGCTCTTTCTGTAACCGTGAACCGGAGAAACTGCTTCATCTCTTTTGGTTCTGTCCTAAAGTAGCCTCATTCTGGCATAGCTTAACCGCAAAGCTAACTTTGCTTCACATTACACCCGAACATTACACGTTAGATATACTTGTTGCACTTGGTTTGAAGCCAGATTCATCTATAAATAGCCAGAAAATTAATTTTCTCTACCTTCTGCCCAGAAATTATATCTGGAACAGCATAAGAAATGAAACCGAAGTTAGTAGTTTTCCATCAATACCTCAAATCATTTTACGAAATTGAGACAAACGCAGGTACCACTCTACCAAAAAAGTGGGAAAAAATAAGGGCCTTTTTTTCAGCAACCCTCTGATTCTGTACACATCAGTATATCCTGATCCACTGTTCATGTTTCTCCGGCATTAAAAGGGTGTACAATCGCTTCACAACCGCTTCTTCTTCTTCTTCTTTTTCAAGACATACGAAGTGCGTTTACTAGGAATATAAGGTTTTGAGTAATATCCAATAATGAGAATTTCTTGTAATTAGTGTATTGTAGTGTATTGTTAGTGAATCATATCGTAATTTGTTAATGTAGTGTATATCTTTCAAATAGTTTTTTTTAAATTTTTATTATTATTATTATTTTACAAAAACAATGTAATTAATTTATATGTAGTGTTTCTGTCAATGTAAATCATTTCTGTGTAAGCGTAGAATTGTATTTTGTTAGTGTAAGCACCCCTTTTGTCAGTATGTATGTAATGTCCTTTTGTTTGCATCAATAAAAAAAAATAAATAAAAACAAATCTGTGAGGTTTCTTGGGCGAGGAAATTCCCTGATAGATCTCAATAGGTCAGGACTGGTCTGGATGCCAGTTTTTGACAGACGAAATCCACCAAAATCGACTTCAGTAACAGCAACCTTTGACTTTTTATTCTTGAGTGTGACACCATGCTGACGACAGTGATTGAGTAAGGCACGGGTGTGCTTCTTCAGAATGGACAGACTTGGCGCATAGAACAGGATGTCATCAACGATTTTGCGAACTCCTTCTAGGCCAGCAATGACCTTGTCCATGCGGCGGTTGTACCATTCAGAGATGCTGTTTATTCCAAATGCAGCTCGATTACACACATATCGACCAAATGGTGTAATAAAGCAGGTGAGCGGACGTGATTCATCATCAAGTGGAACTTGCCAGTAACCGTGACGGGCATCAAACTTGCAGAAGTATGTAAGCTCCTCTTGAGGAACATTGGTTACAGCTTCAAAAGGACAGTTACTTATATGATATTCTCGTTGGATAAACTTGTTCAAACGGGTGAAGTCGATGCAAATTCTGAGTTCATCCGTGCCCTTCGTTGGGGCTATTACAATGGGGTGACACCATGGGCTTGGTTCTTCATGCGGTGAGATTACTCCAAGCTGCTCCATCTCCTGAAGTTTCTTCTTTAATTGCTCCAAGTAAGGGATAGGAATTTTTCTTGCCTTTAACTGAGCATACGGTGTAGCATTGGGTTTGAGATTGATCTTAAATGGTTCACGTGACATTGCAGGAAGAGCGGTTTCATCAAAAGTCTTCATAATTGCGTAAGGTGGAAGAAAAATCAGAGTCTCCTGAGTTCTCAGTAATGGTCGGCTTTGAAGAGGCCCCAATCACATTAACTTGAGGATACACTTCATCTGCTGGGTGGTGCATCCAGTCTAAATTGGACAACAGGTCATCGTCCGAAGGCGTAGGTAAAGACTCCAAATTGCTGGTTTCAGAGTGAAGTTTGTCATGTATGGTGCTATCGGGTGAGGGCTGTTCAGTGGCTGCTTACAGTGTTTTAACAGTTGAGGAAGAGAGTTTGCCTTTTTCTGCTAAGGAAGACAATGGCCACTGGTCATCTATGATACCAAGAGCTCGGCATACAGGAGTGCCCAGGACGACTCCATCCTCACCATGGATAATGTGAAACCATTGATTAGTTGAAAGGACTGGGTCCTCTGGGGACCATGAAATCTTCAGGAGCACACGTGCTTCGACTTTAAGGTTATGACCACCAGCAGCTTTAACAGAACCACACTCGATCTTATAGTTTCATTGAGGAGTCTCGAAGTGAGTGATACAGTCAAAACAAACACAGTTTATATTGGCACCAGGATTAACCATGCAATGCTGAATCCAGTTGTGATTTTCAAGAACAAAAGCTGCATAGCAGTGAGTTCCAGGAATAGCAGAAAGGTTAATAGTTTTAACAGATGCAGATTGTCATACTGGAGACTTTCCATCAGCCGAAATAAACTGAAGGGAAGGATTTCTAGTGGAGCTAGACTGTGCTGCATGGGAATCTGACTTCCTATCTTCAGTAGGCTGCTTTGCACCAGCCTTGCTATTGTTGGGGCACATCAAGGATTTAGCCCAGTGGCCTTTGGTGTTGCAGGCTTTGCAAATCGAGTCTTTTGGTAGGCATAATTCCTTTCGGAAAACGTGGAACCTCATACAGAATTTTAAAGGATTGTCTTCTGGCATGTCACAAGGAGGTGCATTGTTGTTGTCAGAGTTTTTGTGTGACTTGCTCTTTTTGTAGGCAGATGCAGCAGTTTTGTTTACTTGGGAAGAAAATTGATTTGCTTGAAGTGATGTAGCTTCTTCATCGACTTTAACATGTTGGACAGCTTTCTCAAGGGTTAGGTCTTTTATACACAAAAGACTCTTACGAACCTCGTTAGAGCTTATGCCAGCCACTAATCTGGCAAGAAGACAACGTTCCTTGCAGGATATCCTACTTTTAATCTTACAACAATCTTCATAATGGCATTTATTCAGGAGGGATTGTAAATCAATGTAAAATCCTTCGAAAGGTTCATTTGTCCCTTAAGATCTGTTGTAAAACTCGTATTCATGAACAAAGATACTCGTTCTTCCACATTCCTGGGTTTGAAAAGATTCAATGGTAGCATTGAGATCTTGTAGCTCTGAGATATTCATTCTTCTGACAGTATCATCACTGAGGACGTTAGGTTGGGTTTCTCGTGGAAGATCGGAGAAAACTGTGATTGTCACTACAGAGGTCCAACGCTGCTTCCAAATTTGGAATCCGTCCGGAGTAGAAGTAGCAGTATCAAGCTTCGGCACTCGTGCAATTTCAGAGGAAATAAATTGTATGTTAAGTTGTGAACGTGGTTTAGGTGGCATGTCTTTTATAGTAGGGATAAATGTTGCCAAATATACTTGTAGAGCGAAGACAGTGAAGATCCTAGCGTTGATCGATTACAATCGGTGAGCAGATTGAATAATGGCCGCTGAACTCACAGTCCTCGAATTGTCGAATGGTGCTGCTACAGAGTCGATTCCACGTAAAATCAGCAAGATGAGCAAGAGCGGTGTCCACATCAAGGTGTAAAGGCTGCGATTTTCTGGTTTGACTCGAGAGTTCACGAGCAGATCGTGAAGAAAATTCGGCGGTAAACTAATCTTGTCGACTACGCCATGTTAGGTCTCGTGTTAGAACCCAGTCCCCTAGCGGGTGACACAACAGCACTTAGCAACGCGTACGATAAAACAGAATTAGTTAATCATTCCACTAAACCGTAACGAAAAGAAGATGGTTCAAACAGTCAAAACAACATTGTAAGCTCATTCTAAGTTAGCTTGCACTTACACAACACTGCTTTAAAATGACTTACATAACCGGCACCATCAATTTTCAGAGTTTGTTTTGCCGCCGCGAGTTCCTCAATTTGCCGTGGCGTGAGTTTAGCAGCGAGTTCACTTTGTTTTTCTGTTTTTTATGTTATTGCCTTGAGGCGATTTTCTTGCCCTGACACATTATATTAATTAGTGTACAGAAAATGCTAGAAAAAGTGTAACTAAGATTTGTTTTGCGCCGACGTGCATACGTGAGGAACCCAATAAAATGCACTCGTCAATTTCAATTTTAGAACCTGTCAGTAACAGGTTGTCACAGGAAAGAAAATTCAGACGGGACCACGAAATAAATTGACGTCGCTTTCGTCAACAAAACCATGAGAAGTTTTTAACCATGAGTGATAAAAATCTATTTTGCACCTATATGGGCCACTGTATTAAAGCTTAGAAATATAGTGTGTAATAAAATTAACTAGTAATAGTTCTCAGTATAGCTGCCCCCGCCTTTATATAATTTTTTTAAAGCAATACACTCTTTTTATTTTATAAGAATATATTTTATAACAATTTCGTGGCTGAAATTTGCGAAATTTTAAGAATATTTTAAGAATAAACTTGAGGCTGAGATTTTGAAAAGGATATAATTTTGTGTGGTGAAAATTTGTAAAACAATACAATTATATGTTTTTAACTTAACCGTATATGGGTTTCCTTTCTCTAAATGCGCTACAGATCGAGACACCAAACTCTTTTAATTGTATGCTTCTGTCTATGTTAATAAGTACGTTCGAGTATTGGTAGGATTGTTTGGCTACCAGAAATAATCTCAAAAATACAGGCAAAACACGTGAACTTTTAATTCATGGTGACTACACGTAAGGCTTACATTCAAAATGAGCTTACAATGATTTCAGATGATTTCCTCGCCAAATAGCATAAAATGTCTGCAAATAAAAAAATATGGTACATTCAAAAAATCGATAAAAACAATTTTGATCCTTATTCAACCCATTCTTTGCATCAAATACTGACATTTTGAAAGGGATATCGCCATTGTGTGAAATGAATTACCTTAAATTGCAAGACAGTGTCCCGTACGATTCAAAAGATTTCCACTGTTTTCACGATGTTCAGTAGCTGATTAAAACTCTGCTTCCCTGGATGATATGCCTGTAATACTCTTCATGTCATTTTCGGTATCATTTTAATTTCGAGCGCACGTTTCAGTCATTTATTCAAGCAAAAGATGTTTCCTGTGATCACAATATACGACGGCCATTTTCTTCTGCATATATAATTTCCTCGACCCCCAGCGAATATTTCGGCAATCCTTTGCGTACTTTTGGGCAATCCTTTGCGAGCCGTGTTTTCAAAAATCGAGATTTTTCCTGCTTCGGCAAAATTTTCCTCTCTATACGCAGGGACTTCTGGGGTGCCTCCTCCGGTTTTGGCCGTCTGGGCCAAAACACTGCGGGGACAATAAATGGGAGCTCCGCATTTAGGCCTGCCTAAATCTATATATTAAATTGTAGCAAAATCCACTTTTCCTTCGCTGACTTACTTCCAGGAACGTTCACATTTATTTTAGAGAAAGAAAGGTGAGAGTTAATAAGGTGCACTTTAATTTAATAAATTATTAATGAGTTTAAGAAGTAGCATTTGTAAAACGTGGGCGAGTGTTTCATTGTACGTGTTTCCAAACAGCTAGGGGAAAACAAATGAAAGCACGAGGGCTAGGGTCGAGTGCGTTCATTTGTTTTCGAGTGTTTGGAATGAACCCAGTGGAGCACGAAGCTCGAGTTTTTAAATTACTTCTCATACAAATACAATTGGAGATTTTGTGTGTAATTAGCGGGGCCTATTTAGACAGTTATTTGTTTGTTACATTTGCTACAATGGAACTCAATCATGTCTCCCACCAGCTAGGTTATCTAATTGCTGGCCTTGTTGCGAATATCTTACACCCACCAACATGTTTTAAAGTTTTCGCAACGGTCTGTAATCATTATTGATTGTATATCTCCCGCTTCTTGGGCGTTTGATTGAAGCGGACACTTTGCCTAGTACTTTGCTTCGCCATTTCGAAAGATTCAGACCAGCAAAAGACAAACCAAGAATAACAGTTTTGCATAGAGAGGCCCGTACGAAAGGCTATCCTAGCTCTACAAAAACGAATGGCCGGTTTCAATATTTTTGGAATGGCAAAGGGTGCTGACTTTGAAAGTGCCAGCGTTTGAACCACGTAGCTTGTTCAAAGATTACGATCTTCGAATGTAAACCTAATTAGTATGTAAGCAAACGAGAAAGTAGTCAATTTCCCCTATTTATATGAAAGAAAAGAAATGTAAGTTAAATAATAAAATGAAATGTTAAATGAGGTTTCTGAAATTTATTGTCTGCAAGACTAACGTGCTTGTTGAGTTGGTTTATTTATATGTGAATTAAGAAACACTTCCAACGTGTTTCAAATCTGTTGAAACACTAATATTTCATTGCGTTTCTAGACTCATCCACCTCTCCAGAAAAGAGTGTTCTGCTTGGCTAATACATCATGAATAATTAATGAGTGTGAAAAGAGATATTCTAAAATGTTTCTTAAAATTCTAATGATTTTCATAAATATAAAACTCGCCGCTTATTTTTTCTTTAATCGCCACTTTATCAAATTTTTCGTATTTTCGGCTAATCGATTTTTTTATTCTTTTTTAAACAGGGATCTAATCAACAACAAAATAGAAGGGCTACCAGAAGGGATATTTCAAAACTTATCAGATCTATTAAACCTGTAAGTACATGCAACTGGCAATATTTCAATTAACGAATTTGCGATGGTTGTTTTTAGAGCTGTATTGACGCGCAACGCATAAATGGTTGCAGTAATTATTTTATCCACTTTTTTCAATCTTGCGAGTAGCAAGTATTAACTTCGATATCCAGCCATGAAAATCGATTTCTTTAAGGAGGAATAATACTGTTTTATATTTTTCGTCATTTGATTCTTACTGTCTTCCTGACTACTGAGCGCTTTTTTCCTTCCTATTATAATCTGACGCAACTCCATGAAAGTTCCTGACAAATAAATCAACTTTAACTGTCATAATCTTAAAAGTATTAAAATACTTAATTGATCGTATAATTCACTGACGATACGGTTCATTGGTACTCTAAGTTTTCGCTGTCAAGTAGTTATATCTTTCTGTTTTCCTTCCAGTCCGAATGAATTCTGATACGAGAGCTTTGCTTCCTTCTCTACAACTGCTATTGCTACTGCTACTACTACTACCACCACCACCACCACCACCACCACCACCACCACCACCACTACTACTACTACTACTACTACTACTACTACTACTACTACTACTACTACTACTACTACTACTACTACTACTACTACTACTACTACTACTCAGCTACTACTGCTACCACTACTACTACTACTACTACTACTACTACTACTACTACTACTACTACTACTACTACTACTACTACTACTACTACTACTACTACTACTACTACTACTACTACTACTACTACTACTACTACTACTACTACTGTTATTATCACTATTATCACTACCACCATTATTACTGCTATTATTGTTATTATCAAGTACAAGTGATGTAGCTTAATTAAGTTTTAATACGATAGAATAGGATAGTTTTGTTACTTTTAGTTTAAATATGCTTTTGCAATACTGTAAATTGTGGCGGTCATTCAAATAAAGCAATTTATTACTTACTACTACTACTACCACCACCACCACCACCACTACTCACCTACTACTACTACTACCACCATAAAGTTTTTAAAGAGGAAGACTCTTCATCTGATTATCTACAACAGTTAAAAAATTTTAATGAAAGACGAAATTTGGTGAAGTTTAAATTAAGTAATCACAAACTTATGATTGAATCAGGAAGATATCAGACTGACCATATACCCATAAAAAATAGATTATGTCCATTGTGCAAGTCAAATGAAGTAGAAAATGAAACACATTTCTTATTCGATTGTAGCAAATACTCTTTACAAAGGCGGACATTCCTAAATCGAATCAATGAAATAATACCTGACTTTGAAAGGAAATCAACATCAGAAAGCATCCAACTTCTTATAAACTTTAATGATTATCATGTAAATAAGCTGGTGATGAAGTTTATTTCTTCATGTATGAATACACGTGATGAATTGTTATTATCAAGTAAAAGTGATGTAACTTAATTAAGTTTTAATACGATAGAATAGGATAGTTTTGTTACTTTTAGTTTAAATATGCTGTTGCAATACTGTAAATTGTGGCGGTCATTCAAATAAAGCAATTTATTACTTACTACTACTACTACTACTACTACTACTACTCCTACAACTACTACTACTACTACTACTACTACTACTACTACTACTACTACTACTACTACTACCACTACTACTACTACTACTACTACTACTACTACTACTACTACTACTACTACTACTACTACGTCTCACAAGAGCGAAACGGCATTATTGATAATGATCAGTCAAAATCAGAGTTAATGGGGATACCCTAGGCAGACCCACCTTTCATGGAAAAAACGGGACAAGTGTTATTGACTACATTATTTGCGATCAGAGCACATTTTTGAATATTACCGGCTTTATTGTTAAACAACCGTCCTACTTGTCGGACCACAGTGCTATTGTAGCATGGTTAAACCTTAGCACCAACTTACCAGCAAGCGAAACCCAAACTTTAAACTCTACCAGCAGTTTACTACGTTTATCACGGCAGTTCTGTTGGGAAAATGATTCATACTTAAAATTCAGAAACACATTATGTACGGAACCAATCCAAATTCTAATCAGAGAATATATGGATCGAAACTCTGAAGATGTGAACGTCTCGTTAGGCGATGCTGTAAACATTATAACCGCGACATCAAAAATTTGCATCAAGATTAAAATTAAAAGATTTCGTAAACGTATCAAAAGAACATCTAATAAAAAATGGTTTGACTATGAATGTCAAAAAAGACACGAATTACGAAAACTATCAAACCAAAAACATCGCGATCCTCTTAACTCTGAGTTACGGGAGAAATTTTACAAAACCTTGAATGATTATAAAAAGCTACTTGACTCAAAGAGGAAAGAGTTTCAGGAAGAAAAAACTCTGCAACTCGATGAACAGCATTAAACCCTGACAAAGCGTCGTTTTGGAGTTGTTTAAAATCGATGAACGACACTATCGACGAAAATGCTCCTGCCCTAATCTCAGAAGAAACGTGGCTTAATCATTTCCAATCCTTACATTCCAAAAACACGACAATTTCCATGCATGAGCATAAAGTTTGTGAGCTACAGTCATTAGAAAATGGAAAAGAACAAATTAAAAACTTAGATCACGAGATAACTGAGCAAGAAATACCTCAAGCAGTAAAGAAATTGAAGAACAAAAAATCACCATTTGTTGACAAAATAAGAAATGAGATGATCAAAGCGAGCCTTGAATCGCTTATGCCTGTTTATATCAAACTTTTCAACTTAATTTTACGATCCGGAAAAATGCCAGGTATTTGGTGTCAAGGCCTTATAGCCCCAATCTACAAATCAGGTGACAGGAGTGATCCAACAAACTATAGAGGCATATGTGTTTCTAGTTGTCTTGGAAAGCTCTTTTGCTCCATTCTAAATCAAAGATTGTACTTATATTTTGAAGAAAACAAGATTTTACATAATTCGCAAATTGGCTTTCTGCCTGAAAACCGCACTGCAGACCATGTTTTTACCCTAAGAACCCTAATAGATAAATACGTCCACTACCATAAAGAGAAAGTATATGCTTGCTTCGTAGACTTCCGCAAGGCTTTCGATTCCGTTTGGCACGAGGGATTATTTTATAAGCTACTCAAAGTGAACGTAGGAGGAAATTTTTACAATTTAATTAAAAGCCTCTACTGCAACTCTTCATGTTCCATAAGAGTCGGAGAAAACAAAACTCGATCTTTCCCATACTCCCGAGGTGTACGTCAAGGATGTATCCTAAGCCCCCTTTTATTTAATCTCTATATAAATAATTTGCCATATTTATTCGAAAACACTCTTTCAGATCCATTTGTACTCCCAAATGGAACGAAAGTAAACTCCCTATTGTATGCAGATGATTTGATTATACTATCAAGATCCAAACTTGGATTGCAAAACTGTTTATACGTCCTTTCTTCATATTGCGAAACATGGATGCTAAAAATCAATCCAAAGAAAACAAAAATAATGATATTTCAAAAACGCCCAAGAAAATCCATTGACATCAACTTCAATATAGGCACTGAGTCAATTGAAATTGTTCAAGAATACACGTTTAACCCCAACGGGTAACTTTACTCTTGCACTCGAACACTTAAAAGAAAAAGCGATGCATGCCTTTTCTAGGATACGAAAACACTCAACTCTAAATAGACTTAGACCTAATACCGCATCCAAAATTTTTGACACAATGATAATTCCTATCTTAAGCTACAACAGTGAGATATGGGGGATGTACACTAAACAGGATTTTAAAACTTGGGATAGTTCCCCAATAGAAAAAATTCATCTCAAATTTTGTAAACGCTACTTAGAAGTGAACAATAAGGCCTCGAACATAGCTTGCAGAGCGGAACTTGGAAGATTACCTCTAATTATCCCAATTAACCAGAGAGTTATGAAATACTTTGTCTATCTTTGTTTATCAACAAAGACAATGACTCAATTGTCAAACAATCTTTCCTTATGTCGACGAATTTACACTCTATCAATAACTCCGGATTTTATTCCAATTTTATGAATTTAATAGAACATTACCATCTTCCCACTTTCGACCCGGAATCACTAGACAATGATAGAATTCAACGATACATAACCAATATGAAAGAGAAATATATATCTTTCTGGGGACACAGCCTGGAACATTCAAGGAAATTCGAATTCTATAAAGTTTTTAAAGAGGAATACACGTGATGCATTGTTATTATCAAGTAAAAGTGATGTAACTTAATTAAGTTTTAATGCGATAGAATAGGATAGTTTTGTTACTTTTAGTTTAAATATGCTTTTGCAATACTGTAAATTGTGGCGGTCATGCAAATAAAGCAATTTATTACTTACTACTACTACTACTACTACTACTGCTACTACTACTACTACTACTACTACTACTACTACTTGTACTTCTACTGCTGCTGCTGCTGCTGCTGCTGCTGCTGCTGCTGCTGCTGCTGCTGCTGCTGCTGCTGCTGCTGCTGCTGCTGCTGCTGCTGCTGCTACTACTGCGACTACTGCTACTACTGCTACTACTACTACTACTACTACTACTACTACTACTACTACTACTACTACTACTACTACTACTACTACTACTACTACTACTACTACTACTACTACTACTACTACTACATTAATTGATACCCCTAATACATTTTTTAAAAACGGAAACGTGATAGTCTATAATTTAATTTAAGAATAATAAAAGAGTATTTTCGGCTTAAATCGGCAGAAAAATTAGAATATCCAGCCTGGGCTGGAAAAACAACATTCTTATAAAAAAAAAAGGGTGCAGGCCTTTAGGCGATTTTACTGTGCCAAGTACGTCACGACATTGTTTGTTGTGGAATTTCCTAGTTGTGTGACATCACTCTATCTGTCGCATACACATGTAAACTAGCGGTATATGCTTCTGTCTATGTTAATAAGTACCTTTGAGTATCGGTAGGATTGATAGGTTACCAAAAATAACCTCAAAAATACAGGCAGAACACGTCAACGTTTACTTCATGGTGACTACACTTAAGGTTTACAATCAAAATGAGTTTACAATGATTTCAGATGATTTCCTCGCCCAATAGCATAAAATTTCTGCGAATAACAAAATATGACACATTCAAAGAATCGACAAAAACAATTTTGATCCTTATTCAACCCATTCTTTGCGTCAAATACTGACAATTAGGAAGGGATATCGTCATTGTGTGAAATGAATACCTTAAATTGCAAGACAGTGTCCCGTACGATTCAAACGATTTCCACTGTTTTCACGATGTTCAGTAGCTAATTAAAACTCTGCTTCCCTGGATGATAGGCCTGTAATACTCTCCATGTCATTTTCGGTATCATAATAATTTCGGGCGCACGTTTCAGTCACTTATTCAAGCAAAAGATGTTTCCTGTGATCACAATATGCGACGGCTATTTTTTTTCTGCATATATAATTTCTTCGATCCCCAGCGAACATTTCGGCAATCCTTTGCGTACTTTTAGGCAATCCTTTGCGAGCCTAGCCTCCTGCGCAGACGTCTTAGGGCTCGTCACGCGTTTCTCCCCCACGAACGTCTGCTCAACCGAGCTGCCACTTCCGTTCGCCGGCGGTTAGCCTTTGTTTTGAAGAAACCAATCACCATCCGTCTAATGTGGAAATCAAAACCCGCAGCTCACCCGCGGAGCAAATTCCGCGAAACGATACAGACGATTCACGCCATAATGCCGGGTTAACAGGCCTACATTTCCTTTTTAAATTCGGTCTTTCGACCTGTTTTACTTCCAACTTGTTTCATGTTTTATTGTTATAAGGTGTTTGAAGTTGAATATAGCCATAAGACTGCAGCATAGCAAATGTATACAGGTCATTTGGTCTGCACGGTTTCCTGTTTGGAGTTTGACACCTCTGTATATTTGCTTCATGTTTTGCTTGCGCTCGCGTGGTTTGTTTACGCTCATTTCTATCTGCAAAACCTAAGCTACGAAAGGGCAAGGTCTAAAACTATTCGGTAAGATGTTGATTACTTGCATTTAATATTTCTTACGCCGGGCCCGGCTGTTAGCGTCACTGTTCCGTCCGCACTTTTGTATTGAATCGCAGATGACATATTTATCATTGTTCGTCCTCGACAGACTTCTGTAGCTTTACTTCGCGAAAGTTATTTTAAGTTAACGGTTTCCTTTGTCCTGAAGGTCATGTTATTTTTCCGTCAATTTGGATGTTCAGGTTTTTACCTCACTTGTGCGTTGTGTGACGTTCTGGTACCAAATGATTCAAACCCGGGGATTCAAATGAATTAACCCGGCACAACGGTATGGTCGGTATGGCTTGGATGTACAAAGAATGCCAAATCCTGTCGGCAAATCGTCAAACAGACCTATTTTCTTCAACACAAAAGAAATTACGGCTTCCCTTTGCAGTGCATTTAACTCCGTGATGCAATTTTTCCGCACACCCGCTCCAAGACTCGCTAAGGTCCATCATGTTATCGCAGGATTAAAACGTGGGGTCAAAGTCCCACTTTCCAGAAATTGGAAGGCGAGCTATGATTGGCTAACCGCCGGCGAACGGAAGTGGCAGCTCGGTTGAGCAGACGTTCGTGGGGGAGAAACGCGTGACGAGCCCTAAGACGTCTGCGCAGGAGGCTATTGCGAGCCGTGATTTCAAAAATCGCGATTTTTCCTGCTACGGCAAAATTTTCCTCTCTATACGCGGGGACTTCTAGGGTGCCTCCTCCTCCACCAACATGTTAAGTTTACGCAAACTGTCTGTAATCATTATTGATTTTATATCTCCCGCTTCTTGGGCGTTTGATTGAAGCGAACACTTTGCCCAGTACATTGCTTCGCCATTTCGAAAGATTCAGACCAGCAAAAGACAAACCAAGAATAACAGTTTTGCATGGAAATGCCCGTACGAGAGGCTATCCTAGCTCTACAAAAGCAAATGGGCGGTTTCAATATTTTTGGAATGGCAAAGAGTGCTGACTTTGAAAGTGCCAGCGTTTGAACCACGTAGCTTGTTCAAAGATTACGATCTTCGAATGTAAACCTAATTAGTATGTAAGCAAACGAGAAAGTAGTCAATTTCCCCTATTTATATGAAAGAAAAGAAATGTAAGTTAAATAATAAAATGAAATGTTAAATGAGGTTTCTGAAATTTATTGTCTGCAAGACTAACGTGCTTGTTGAGTTGGTTTATTTATATGTGAATTAAAAAACACTTCCAACGTGTTTCAAATCTAATGAAACACTAATATTTCATTGCGTTTCTAAACTCATCCACCTCTCCAGAAAGAGTGTTCTGGTTGGCTAATAACATCATGAATAATTAATGAGTGTGAAAAGAGATATTCCAGCATGTTTCTTAAAATTCTAGGGATTTTCATAGATAAAAAAACTCGTCGCTTATTTTTTCTTTAATCGCCACTTTATCAAATTTTTCATATTTTCGGCTAATCGATTTTCTTATTCTTTTTTTAAACAGGGATCTAAGCAACAACAAAATAGAAGGGCTACCAGAAGGGATATTTCAAAACTCATCAGATCTAGCATACCTGTAAGTACATGCAACTGGCAATATTTCAATTAACGAAGTTGCGATGGTTGTTTTTAGAGCTGTATTGACACGCAACGCATAAATGGTTACAGTAAGTGTTTTATTCACTTTTTTCAATCTTGCGAGTAGCAGATATTAATTTCGATATCCAGTCATGAAAACCGATTTCTTTAAGGAAAATTAATACTGTCTTATATTTTTCGTCATTTGATTTTTACTGTCTTCCTGACTACTGAGCGCTTTTTTCCTTCCTATTATAATCTGACGCAGCTCCATGAAAGTTCCTGAAAAATTAATAAACTTTAACTGTCATAATTTTCGAAGTATTAAAATACTTAATTGATCATATACTTCACTGACGATGCTGTTCATTGGAACTCTAATTTTTCACTGTCAAGTAGTTATATCTTTTTGTCTTCCTTCCAGTTCGAATGAATTCTGATACGAGAGCTTTGCTTCCTTCTTTACAACTACTATTATTATTACTACTACTACCACCACCACCACCACCACCACCACCACCACTACCACTACCACACCACTACCACTACCACTACCACTACCACAGCACTACCACTACCACTACCACTACCACTACCACTACCACACCACTACCACCACCACCATCACCACCACCACCACCACACCACCACCACCACTACTACTACTACTACCTCATTAATTGATACCCTCAATACAATTTTAACAACGGAAACTACTACATTAATTGATACCCTCAATACATTTTTAACAACGGAAACGTGATAGCCTATAATTTAATTTAAGAATAATACAAGAGTATTTTCAGCTTAAGAGCCGATTTCTGAATTTATCGAAAATCTTCCTAATGCACTAGTTTATTTGAGATAAGCTGGAATATTGAAAACGCTTCGGCCGTTAGAAGAAACCCCATTTCGACAATTTAAGATTGTAGCCAATTTCGTCCAATTTCAACACTAAAGAAACCCAATTGGTACGTAAAGTTTGAACTTAAAATGATAACAGTCATGAAGTATAACCCTTCTAGTATACTGTGTTAAAATATTTCCGGCGGCACTGCAAAATTACCCCGTTGAGAGGCCAAAATGCGAAGGCTATTTTGGCATGAGGAGAAGCTCTGAAACGAACAACCGTCATGCTAGTTCTTTGTAAATTTATACCGCTTTGATAAATAACATGCTTTTTAAATGCTGTAAAGAAATTGTTGACAGTTTTATCATTGCTAATAGTAGCTTACTTTCTGTTGAACTAAATAGAATATCATTTTGTCAATTCACGTGTTGTACATGTAGAAGACAGGTTTCACATATTTTGCTGTTGTGTAATTCGAAACTGTTTACATTATTCTGCTTCGACTACTTTCCCGACAATAAAGCCCGCTCTTTATTGACTTTATTTATAAAATACACGAGTCATTTGCCACAAGCCAGAATATATCTAAGCTTTACTTCATTTATCGATCAAGTTAAATGAAGACAGGAAAACTAAGATTGCATAAATTCACTTTGAAGCGATTACATAGCAGTCAGCTAGAGTAACAGCACTAGCTGTGACAGCAGAGAACAGACTAGCTTTCCGATTCGATTGTCGCATAGCCAGTACAAATATTCATGAAGGTGCAATAAATAGCTGTGAATTCGAAACTTGACTTACGATAGGACTTACCACAGTGGTCTAATCTGTAGAATCTGTAATGCTAGAAACCGGAAAAAGTTGATATCCTTGTAACTACTACGTGACTGAAACAAATCATGGCGTGATCAAAACCGCATGGGATCTGGTAACAAAACCGGATCGCCACTCAAGTAAAACACGTTGAATTTAAGCAACAAAAACGAGAAAATTTTCGGTATTTCACCTCAGAAAATAAGTAGTTATTCAAGTTATCAAACCAGCCGTAAACATTTCCGGCGCTTTGGAAATATTTTTTTTCCTTCTTTCTTTTATTTTTTTCCTGGGGGTGGGGGTGGGGTGGGGACGAAAAGCTCCAGTCGCGGACGAACGTCTGAAACAAAGATCTGTGCCTTTTTCACAACAGTCAGTTTTTTCCTGCAGTGTGGCACTAACAGGAACCATTGAAAATATAAAAAAAGAATTTGGCAGCTGAGCAAAAGGCTAAACATATCGGTTGGAGGGTTTACACCTACACTCGTGTCTTGCACTGCAAAACAGCTAGTCAACGTTTTGTCTTTCAATTGCAAGATACGATACCAGGAAGTAACGACCGCGCGTGATCCTACGACGGACTAACACACAAAAATTTGTTTTGCTATCTAGCCTGCCCCAAATAGTGAGAACCGCATTTAAAAAAAAGCCATGAACCCGAATTTTAAAGACCCCTCTCTGCACATTTGCACTCACTTTGTTTGTTCGGGTTAGCTTTCAGGCATTTCCACTAACTTAAACAAGCTAGTGTTCATGTGGCATAACAAAACATTGCTACAATCTTGGACAAAACTAGTTGAAGCAAACGAATTTCACGCATTTTTCACAAATGTCCCGACTTGCAAGCGGGTTAAAATATCTTATCCCCCCTTATCCCCCAAACAACATTGAGTAGGGCGTACTCAATGTTGTTTGTTGAAGTTTGCAGTTCGACAGGCTTTGTTTTAAAAGCACTAAAGCATTAACAACATTGAAATGGGGGGTGGGGGTTGCAAATCTCAACTCTGTTGGCTAAATAAGTGGAAATTTGCTGAGAACAGTTTTGTCCAAAATTGTAGGGAGTCGCTCATAGCCTTTCTGCTTTCAAAGGAAACGAAAAAGATAAAGTCAGATAGTAAAAAGTCCTGCATTGTTCTCTGCGCTTCATTTTGTAGCTCTACAGGGGCAGCTATCAACAAGTTCTTCTAGGAGTGACACATACGGAGCTTTCCTCCTCACTGCCGGTACTGGCACATCCAGCTCCAAACTTTGGCAGAGGTGCTGCAGCATCCCCAGCTTTTTTTTCCGTAATTCGGCTTTGCTGTCAACCAATGCGCAGATGTCGTACTGATCAACGACTATGGGGTGACGGACCTGCAGATTGGAAATTACTTCTGCTCTTGCAAGAGAGAAATTGATTTGCTCCTCTGCTGCTAAGACATCTTGTGGTGTCACCTCCTGAGCTTGTTGCTGACGCCGCTTTGCTGCAAGGCGCGAGAAATAAGATGACACTTGCTGGGGAGTCAGGAACTCTGAGGCGCAAAACAACCTTTCCCCGTCTGTTCCCCGGGCACGACGCATTTCTTTTGCAACAACTTCCGGCTCCATCTTCCTTCCTGTGCACTCACCGATATCAAACTTCGCCTCGAGATATGTCTTTTGCTTTTCGTTAAACCGATAAGGTTTCTTGATTTCCTTCAGTGCCCAGCCCTCCTTGGCGGTTTCACCTTGGTTCGAGCTTGCCCCTGAGCTAGACACTTGCAAGGAAGGAAGAACACCTACGCCTTCCTGGAGGCGGATGGCGTACTGTTGCTTGGCCAGGTCCATTAGAGTGTGCCTCTCCGGTGACATTGAACAGGACTCTAACGAGAGGTGGCGTTCCAGGGCAGACGACCGTTGAAATACCTTAATGCATCCTTCCTTTGGGCATGAAAAGACACTCGATTGTATGCCTTCAGGACTGCCACATTGTTGCTGGTCATCGACCGTGGCTACGTGGACCCGCGCTGGCTTTGGTTGCTTTCCTGATACTGCCTTAAACTCACCAGGTGAAAACAAAACAGAAAGCCAGCTGTAGTTTACATCTGTAATGAAAGTAGGCGGAAATGGCATAAACATTACCTCAGAGCCAACATAAAGCGTGCTATTATGATAACAGAATTTAAACAGCTAAAGAGACAGTAAAATTGTTCGCATTTTCTGTTTGTTTTTCGTTTTCATCACCATCGGCATCCTCATTATCCTCATAATCATCATCGTGCTGAGAAAGCCAGGTTCGCTTTAACTCTGGAAGTCGACTTCCTTCTCGGTGATGTCAGTAAAGATTTGATTTCATTTAGAGAATAAGGCGAGTTGCTACAAGTCTGGGAGTTTCGATTCCTTCTACTGATGGAGAAAATTTAATTTTTTCTTGGAGCAAAATATTTTATTTTAGAACGTGTTTTTTGTGTGTTACACTATATTTGTTTTATTAATAAAAGTTACTTACACCTGTCAGTTAAACACTGGGCAAAAGGTTTCAAGTGAACAAAGACGCTGTGCAGCACTTTGCGTTAACCTTATCTATAGACAATAATGTTAGTTTTCAAGTAACTATCTGTCGGCCTTGCTTTTAAACGAATCCCCCATAAACTGTTTAAAAATGCTAAAGTGGCTCCAAAGTTGCATGCTAAAAAGATGCTTGGTAGTAAGATGGCACTCACCTGAAACTTTCTCCATCCCAATGCTCTTTCCTGGACCGATACCATACGCACGCCAAGCCTGAAGGGATCCGTCGGTGAGCTGAAAGTTATTCAACTTGCTTATGCCGGGAATTTTCTGCAGCTCCACGGTTTGGTTTATTGACGGCAAGTGAGCTACCCTGACACCTTCTACTCCCCCATGGGAAAGAAGGGCCTCTTTCATTTCCTCTGCTGTCGTAACATCGTGGCCTTCGTTGAGGTATATACGGATGTGGGATTTACACGTAGCTGCTAGCCTGTCCGCCGCTCCCTTTCCACCTTGAGGGTCACTGAAATCCAGTCGTGCTACTTTAATTCCGGTTGACTGTTCCATTTTGGGGCAGGCAAGAACAGTATTGGCGCAGTGGTAACAACCGGCATTGTCCTGACGAAGGTACGCGGTGGTTATGTCTGGGCATTCCGTTTTGAGTGTTTTTAACATGTGCTGCACCATCAGGATCACGGCAGTGCTGTCCTGGCTACAAGACTGAACAATGTGCACGAACGCCTGGGACTGGAGGTCTCCACTTTTCCTTCGGAACACAACAGAGATGTGCCAGGAAATTCCCCTCTTCCCAAACCAATCCTGTTGGGATTCCCTGTATAGCTGGGGGAGAAACTTCATGGCCCAGTCGTTTACAATCAGCACGGTGTTGTCATTTAGCAGTTGAAGAATATCTATCCTCGATTTATCCTGCTGAACCGATCGTAACAGGTGGGCTTTCCACGCCTGAATAGATCGCGTTGCCGACTCGTACAGAAACTGAATTTCATCTCGTTCATCCTCATTGTGAAATTTGGTAATTTGCGCAGCTTCGCCGACCTCTTGCAAGGCATCATTGAGAGCTTGGCACTGATCACAAAGTTCGTCATGTTCATGGTCACACTGCTGTTTGAACGCAGAATCAGATGGGTCGCTAAGTGCGTATACGCTACAGTGGTCAGCCACTCTAGCCCCACTGTCTATGTGCACCTGATAAAGCAAAAAGACATCCTGTCATGTTTACACTATCAATACAGTTATGTCCGCTTTTTTGGGCCATTTTGTTGCTGATACTACGCTCTACTGCTGCTGCTTGGAGCCCTGGTCTTTTCAAATGTTTTAGTGATAATTATATGATCCTTATTTCTACCCGAAAAAATGTACAGTACAGTGTATATAGTTTACCTTGAAATCGCTTTTGAGATAGAGCTTTCCCGCCTTCAGGGACTCTTTAATGCGGTTTGCCCACGCTCCGCCGTCCACTCTGAATGAAGAAATATCCTCCACTATTGAAGCAAGGTCATCAAATGCTCGTGCCCCTTCTGCTACGAAATAATCTAAGCCTTGCAAGGACTTGCGCACCGACGCACTACACTCTGTCAGTATTCGTAGCATGGTACTGCGGCTGAAAGGCTTGAAGTTCCCCTCACTGCAATTCTGTATGTACTGTGTGACGATCCGTTCAGGAATCATTGTGCGAATGATGTTTGGCACCGTGATGATTTTACCGGACGAAAGCTGTAGGTGCTTTTCACCAAAAGGTAAGTCCTGAACGAGATGAGGGCTTGTAATAAACCCTAGGAAATGATCCAGTTGGTTTGAGTCTATCCGTAGTCTCGGAGCCTCGCTAGTGGGCACTGGGGCATGCCGTCCGTATTGAGCACTGTGCAGGTTGGCCATTGTGTAACGATACTGGGTCAAGCCAGGTATGAATTCAGATATGGCTTTAAAACTGGCGACTCCTGACATCACAGACAACACCTGCCGCCGTGTGTCCCAGCTGGTTGCATTGCTATATGCCTCTGCGAGAGCTTCTAAGTAGGCTGTCTCTGATGGTAGAGATGCTTGATTGAGACCCAGGCTCTGGTTCACGGCTGCGGACGTCTGTAGAGCTTTCCACAGATGGGGTGCGTTAGTAGGCGAAATCACTTTAAGTACAGCTGAGACAATCTCACTAGATCGCTGGACATAGCGCTGTCTTGTACGCACACTGACCTCGCCCCAATCCAGCCAAGGCTTTCCAAGTGGCTGGATCTGACACAGATTGAGGAAAATATTAGAGGCATCTCTTGGTCGGGGTGCCACCCTTGAAAAACCATTTCCTTCTCCCGAAGAGGAAACTGTACTGGTAGTCTCAGGAGAAAGGATAGGGCTGTCATCAGAGATTTTCATTCGCCCAAGTCCCGCTGTCAGTTCGTCAGATGTAGTACTAACATCCTCTTCCTGCATTTCAAAGGGGCAACATGTACACAATTTAGTATAGTATCTGATTTAGTATCTGATGCCTTAAATTCAAGACGTTCTAGCATAACTTTTCCATAACACATAAAACGTGAAATAATCAGGCACTGAAAAAATCATGTTACCTCTTCCTGTGGCCATTTGTGGCTCTCTTCCTGAAGGGTGTATTCCTGCTCTCCTGTTTGACTGCAAGTAGCTTCAGGTATCTGTGCCGGTTCACTGATATCTTCAGTTGTCTGCGCATGCTCGCTGATATCTTCACTGGCCGCCTCACTTGCAACAACATTGACCAAATATTCCCTGCACTGCCTGCAAATAGCTGTATAGTTGAACATAAAAATACCTATTTTTACGAAATATTTGCTACATCCAATTACTCTAACAAAGTTTAACAAAGCATTCAGCAACTACAACCTGCGGCCGAACCGCCTCACTATTCCAGAAAACCCGTTCCTTACCTCTATATCCATCCACATTTCCGAGAAAACAAAAATCGAAAAGCAAATGTATTACACGCGGTGTGCAAGAGTTCGTTATGTGTTCTTTTATTGCAACTTTCTTGTGCCCGAATTTCAAATCATTAGAGTTTTCAAATTGAAACTTCATTTCAAAGTCTGGGACAAGTTACTTACTGATATCCCGCAAAAAATACCTTTCACCTGTTCGTTGCAAGAAAAAGCCATAATTGTAAATCGTTTGCCGCGCCGAACTCAGAAAGAAAACGGTGCACCATAAAACTATTGCACAGTCGAGAAAATATAAGATCCCAAAGCTCCCTTTTTTGCAAAGAAACGTATCCGCGGGCTGCACAATTTAAATGGCTACGTCACGGGGATTTCGCAGACTTTTGGTCTAAACTGTTCTGAAAGTAGTGGTAGGCAGCTAAATCCATGAAAAATTATCTTTGAACATCTAAAGAAAGACATGACCGTAATAAGCAGATAGAAATCAAACTAAAGCTATAAGTATTGACTTTTTGAGGACGCTTGGAAACAACTTAAAAAGTTAAGCATTAATTTTTCAGGTTGCAATCCAATTTCATCCAAGCCATCTGCAGCCAAAGATGCTCGTTAACAGTTTCAGTGCTCTAATATAGCAATTGTTTATAAAAAAAATGGCCCATTATTTTTAGGTTTCCTACGCCATAAGTATAAATTTTGGCTGTTGGAAAATCTGTTAAAATCCGTGAAAAAGCCCCTTTAAAAGATGGCATTATTTAGATAGACGTCATTTGTAGAGGAAAAAAGGTAATTATACAAATAAAAAACCTGGGTTCTTAAATTGTTTAGAATTCGTCAGAATTTTAAGCTCCTTATCTATCCGGCAAGATCGAAAAACCACTTTTTATGGGCGAAAGGTATATATAAGTCAACTCCCCCTCCCCCTCCTCCCCAAAAAATCCCTTCAAAAGTATCAACTTTATGCGTCCTTGCTTTTGTGAACCTCACAACAGACTAATATTCGTAGAAAAAAACGTTTTTAACGAGTAGCCTGCAAGGTGGAGGGCCGACGGAGGGAAAGATAAGTGTCGCTAACACGCGCGAAACACGAGACGCGTGCGTGGGCGCATTGCTCTGGCGCCACGTGCTCAGAAAATCTCCAGAGAGAGATAAGTGGCATTGACACACGCGAAACACGAGACACGTGCGAGGGCGCATTGCTCTGGCGCCACGTGCTCAGAAAATCTATGCCTTTTCTCTCCCATCGGCCACCCTCGCTCTGCATTTGGCCAACAATATTGAACGACGAATGTTAAAACATTTTCTGTGGACTACATACGCGAGCCTACTGGTACAAGCATCTTCGTGGTCTGCAAAACGTATGCGGAGTGCGCCGTCTTCAATCCACCCTGAGCTTTTGGCGCTGAGGATTTGTGGGCTGCCATTTCAGCAGGAATGGTACAACGAGACCTGTTGCACCGCCACCTGGTACCAAACAAATCGCGATGGCGAGGGCACACCGTCATTTTCAAATGCGACTCTTGTATTTCAAAAATACCTAAAAATTACCGATTGAAAAGTCAGTCAATCGGAAGCAGTTATATAATAGAAAAGATTCATGTTTGCGATGCCTAAAAACTTACCTGCGCGAGTTAGCAATAGCTTTGTTTCACTGTCCACGCCAGAATCGTCGCTTATTTTACAATAGACCAGATGGGAGCGGACATCTTTCTTGCAATTGCCGATTGAAACACATTGCACATTGGCCGGGTTGAAAGAACTTGGTCCGCAGGCACCACCAACGAAGCAGGAATAGCCACAAGATGCCATAAAGGCTTTGACCTCAACGCGAAAAACGACAAGATCTTGTTCTCAGAGCATACAATAGTCTCGAACACTGATAACCATGCACGAGTTTGGAGGTCTGCCAAAATTCCAGAGCGCGTGTCACGCAATCTTATCGTAACATGTCAACATACGAC
Source organism: Meandrina meandrites (assembly GCA_963693305.1). Classification (NCBI taxonomy): domain Eukaryota; kingdom Metazoa; phylum Cnidaria; class Anthozoa; order Scleractinia; family Meandrinidae; genus Meandrina; species Meandrina meandrites. The sequence goes on from OY855903.1 coordinate 28,914,506, forward strand.
CTTTGCTCCCGTCCTTGTCTTGACACATTTTAGAGTACCTAAACAACACTACCATATGGTTATCATGGCTCAAATATTATTCAGGATATTTCCAGACTCGACAATCGAGTGCAAGACTGGCTTGGTTAAGCACATCAGGTAAGTTTTATAACCTCCTGTTGTTGTGGTTTCGAGCGGACGAAATTAGAGCGAGTGGGTTTTGATCGCTGTTACGGCTATTTATAACTTGGTTGCATGACATTTTGTTCAAAAGATATCATTTTAATCCACCAAACAATGTAAAACATTATTATCAATCCCCAGAGATATCGGAATAGGTTATTTTTTCAAGAAACTGGCTATAGTTATTGTAAACAATGTCCTTTATGCATCGGCACTTGTTCGTTTCACAGCCTGTCCTGATGTCAAGATTTGTAAAAGTAGTCTTCACATTTCGGTCTCTCGACGGGGTAATTTGGAAGTGCCGCCAGCAATATTTTAACACCTTATACTACAAGGGTTGTGCTTTAAGACTGTTATCATTTTAAGTTCAAACTTTACGTACCAATTGGGTTTCTTTAGCGTTGAAATTGTACGAAATTGGCTAAAATTTTAAATTGTCGAAATGGGGTTTCTTCTAACGGCCGAAGCATTTTCATTATTCCAGCTTATCTCAAGTAAACTAGTGCATTAGGAAGAGCGAGGGTGTGTTTATATTTTGTTAACATTTCATTAACAGAAGACACAGCGTGTCTCTGTACCAGCGAGATGAAAATGGGCAATTTTTGGTTAATTTCGTGACTAGAAGGACGCTAATTTGCCGTATTTCAAACTTTGCCCGATTTTGAAAAAAATAAAACGCTGCCGAAACTTTTGACTCTATTTTTGAAAATACTTCACTATAGAGATTATATGGACAAAATATGAAGGAATTCGAAATTTCACGAGTGACGTCCGATTTTCGATAAATTCAGAAATCGGCTCTTAAATCGGCAGAAAAATAACAATATTCAGCCTGGGCTGGAAAAACAACATTCTTATAAAAAAAGGGTGCAGGCCTTTAGGCGATTTTACTGTGCCAAGTACGTCACGACATTGTTTGTTGTGGAATTTCCTAGTTGTGTGACATCACTCTATCTGTCGCATACACATGTAAACTAGCGGTATATGCTTCTGTCTATGTTAATAAGTACGTTCAATAGGTTACCAGAAATAAGCTCAGAAATACAGGCAGAACACGTGAACTTTTAATTCATGATGACTACACGTAAGGCTTATTTTCAAAATGAGCTTACAATGATTTAAGATGATTTCCTCGCCAAATAGCATAAAAGTTCTGCGAATAACAAAATATGGTACATTCAAAGAATCGATAAAAACAATTTTGATCCTTATTCAACCCATTCTTTGCATCAAATACTGACACTTTAGAAGGAATATCGTCATTGTGTGAAACGAATTACCTTAAATTGCAAGACAGTGTCCCGTACGATTCAAACGATTTCCACTGCTTTCACGATGTGCAGTAGCTGATTAAAACTCCGCTTCCCTGGATGATACGCCTGTAATACGCTTCATGTCTCTTTCGGTATCATTTTAATTTCGGGCGCACGTTTCAGTCATTTATTCAAGCAATAGATGTTTCCTGTGATCACAATATGCGACGGCCATTTTTTTCTGCATGCATAATTTCTTCGACCCCCAGTGAACATTTCGGCAATCCTTTGCGTACTTTTGGGCAATCCTTTGCGAGCCGTGTTTTCAAAAATCGACATTTTTCCTGCTATGGCAAAATTTTCCTCTCTCTACGTGGGGACTTCTAGGGTGCCTCCTCGGGTTTTGGCCGTCTGGGCCAAAACCCTGCGGGGGCAATAAATGGTAGCTGCGCTTTTAGGCCTGCTTAAATCTATATATCAAATTGTAGCCAAATCCAATTTTCCTTCGCTGACTTACTTCGAGGAACGAGCACATTTATTTTATAGAAAAAGAGGTGGGAGTTAACAAGGCTGCTGCCTAACGGGCGCCCGGTCGCCTGGGGCGCCTAAGTTACGAGTGCGGGCGACTAAATTTTTGTTCAAGGAGCCCGGATGGGCGCCTAAGCATAGATTTTCCATTCTCATCTAATGACTTCAATTTCCTTGTAACTTTGTTCCACTGGCGTAAGATATATCCCGTTTAAAACCATAAGCGCTTCATTTCAAAACGGAAATACTAAAATTGTCCACAATAGAGATAATTTTTGCGTATAAATACGTGCAACTTCGAAAACCAATTATTTTCGACTGTTTAGGACTGGGACTGACTCCCAAATATGGAATGAAGAATGAATAGTATTATGGGCTGCTTCACGTTTCGTTCGCTACGTTGATGTTTTGGAGGATTTTGGAGGAGTTTATAGTGAATGTGAAGTAAACATTTTACGGATACAAAAGTGAAATCAATCTCCTGGCCATTCATGCATCAGGTCTGATCATGACAATTTTAATCTGCAAAAGCTTGATACAAAAACCTTTTCAACAAGCCTAAAATAATGTGCAAAATGTTTTGATGTTACACTTACGAATTACTGTAATTAAGCTTATTATTTAACTCAAACTTTTATTTTTTCACTTTAGAGAACGCTTAATTTCATAACAACAGAAAATGTGTGCCTTTTCTGTGACATTCGGGTGTTACTAATACCGGGAACGGGGAACGGGGAACGGGGAACGGGGAACGGGGAACGGGGAACGGGGAACCGTGAACGGGAGTCTGGGAACGACTGTGCAGCGGTAATCCGTATAAGAATTCAAAATGGCGGACGAAATCACGGAAAAGGGTCTGGAAACTAATTCTGAACACTCGATCGGTTAAAAAGATTTAGTATCTACCTACGGGAGGTGGACACCTGGTGATGAATTATACCACGTCATAGCATTATAACTTGGTTAGCCCAGTTAGCACTCCGGTTAGCCCAGTTAGCACTCCGGTTAGCCAAACTAGCACTCCGGTTAGCCTAACGAGCACTCCGGTTAGCCTAAGTAGCACTCCGGTTAGCCTACGTTGGGGTTATAAGATATATATCCAACATTTCCACTTTTCTGGCAGCTAGTCCTTGGTAGTTTAGTGGGTATGATTCTCGCTTGGTAATCTGACTACCCGGGTTCTAGTCCTCTAGTTGTCAACTCTTTTTTTAACTTGAAAAAAAAAAAGTTAAGTGTGATTTATACTTCATGTATGAAGATTTTTTAAGTCTCGCACTGAAAAAGCTCCGGTAGGTAGATGTTAAAAAGTCCTAACCCACTCGATCAGCAGGATAGGTTTAGGATTTATTGAATGGTTTTACATGATTTTAACTTGAACATTGGCTATTGGATCAGTTTCTCTTGGATGTGATTGATGCAGCGTAAACAGTGGTCTTAATGTGACTCAAGACAGCAAGGGACCGCCAACAATAGTGCTGCCAACGTAGAGATCCCAGCCGGAAACATGAAGGAACATAGCAAACACGAACAACGTGATGTGCCAGCGCGTGATTGTGTAGATTAAATGAAATGAAGAACATTGTCCAAGAAGGAAAATGTTATTTACGACAAAGAAAAGTAATTTCAACCTGGGTTCCGGTTGGTAAACTTTGTATCCTTCGTATTTTACCATGTTCTTCAGGGCGTTCCAAAGAAGACAATTGACTAAAATGAAGCATTTAAAAGTTCTGTCCATGTTTCATTTCTATACTGTTTACTATTTTCTTCGATACAAATATATAATGTAACTTGTATTTCCTAATGTTACTTTGCGTTAATCTGTTGGGTTATTAGGAAGCAAATTTGTATTCGCACAAAAAAGATAATCTGCTAACGTTGTTCAATGGTAATTATTAGCTCGTTAAGCAGATCTTCACACTGAAGTATTTGAATAAATTTGCTTTTTATTTAGTTTCCTATACGACTGCCTTATTTAACTCTGTTAACTCTGCCTTATTTGTGTAAGCACCATCCATTATCGACATCCCTGACAACGATGTTGGGCTCTACACTTCATACGCTTAAAAAAGCATATCGTCTAATTACACTGCAAAAGGCAACCTAATTAAGTAACAGTAAACATTTACTTTTATCAGTAAGCTACATATTTACTCTATTTCCGTGTTTTCGTCCGCCATTTTGAATTCTCATAAGGATTACCGCTGTACACTCGTTCCCAGACTCCCGTTCCCGGTTCCCCGTTCCCCGTTCCCCGTTCCCGGTATTAGTAACACCCTGTGACATTCTTATCAGCTACCGCTTTTTGTGGATCAAGTTTGTTTGTTTGTTCATTCGAACTGTTTCGTGTTTTATCTCGGTTATTGAACCGTGCAAGGAGAACATTACTCTTGAAAATAATAATGTGCTAGAAACTTTGCTGAAAACAGTTTGAATAACATGAATTGTTTTTAAAACTACTAAAATCTATTGTATAAGCAACTCATTTGATAAGCCTAGAAACTGTTTTTATTTTCACAACTTAGTTTTTCTGATCTATTTTTGACAACTGATTATGAAATGTAGATAAGATCAGAATTTAATTAACGTGTTTACACAGGTGTTTTGACTTTTTATTACCTTTGCCTTAACCTTCAAATAGACCTGCTAAATTGTAATCTTGGTTCTGTTAAACCTTAATTACTAACAATAATTCAAGTTCTTTAGTGAGCTTGCTGTGCAAAAGTGAAATATAAATAATTTTGCTGCTTCATGCTTCATTGATTTTGCTTCAAAACTTTGGATGTTCAAAACTCCTATTAAACATTGTTTTATTTGTTCTACACATTTTTAACTTACTTTATCCAACATTCATCGTATCACAGCACAATATACTGGTTGGATTTTCAAACTCATTTTAAGCCTACAGAAACTTTCTAATATACACACTCCTGTTCATGTCATCCAATCAGTGTAAAAAGGGTTTTATCGAAGGAGAGGCTAGGTTAAATAAACTTTCAAGTTAAGAAAGCTGGAATTTCTCACACAACTATTTGAGGGAGGTTACCTTCAGAAGCTTTCAGAAAAAAATCTTGTCCAAAGGAGTTTTCTGTTCACGTACAAAGGCTCTACTGACAAAATAAAATGTGTGGAAGGGGACGGTAGGGGGGGGCGGCTGCTCTCCAGACCCCTCTCCTAGATTTTTTTTTTCTTTTACCCCACCCCCCTCTCCCGAGGATCGACCATGGCAACTTTTAGGCTGGGCTCCTAAAGTAATAGCTTGGGCTCCTAACTTTTGATGTTAGGAGCCCGAAGGGCTCCTTAGAAATTTCCTTAGGCAGCAGCCTTGGTTAATAAGGTACACTTTAATTAATAAATTATTAATGAGTTTAAGAAGTAGCATTTGTAAAACGAGGGCGAGTGTTTCATTGTACGTGTTTCCAAACAGCTAGGGGAAAACAAATGAAAGCGCGAGGGCAAAGGCCGAGTGCCTTCATTTGTTTTCGATTGTTTGGAATGAACCCAGTGGAGCACGAAGCTCGAGTTTTTAAATTACTTCTCATACAAATACAATTGGAAATTTTGTGTGCAATTAGCGGGGCCTCTTCAGAAAGATTTTTGTTTGTTACATTTGCTACAATGGAACTCAATCATGTTGCGTACTTGCTAGGTTATCCAATTGTTGGCCTTGTTGCTAATATCTTACACCCACCAACATGTTAAGTTTTCGCAACTGTCTGTAATCATTATTGATTGTATATCTCCCGCTTCTTGGGCGTTTGATTGAAGCGAACACTTTGTCTACTAGTACTTTGCTTCGCCATTTCGAAAGATTCAGACCAGCAAAAGACAAACCAAGAATAACAGTTTTGCCTAGAAAGGCCCTTACGAGAGGCTATCCTAGCTCTACAAAAGCAAATGGGCGGTTTCAATATTTTTGGAATGGCAAAGAGTGCTGACTTTGAAAGTGCCAGCGTTTGAACCACGTAGCTTGTTTAAAGATTACGATCTTCCAATGTAAAGCTAATGAGTATGTAAGCAAACTAGAAAGCAGTCAATAAAACTCGTCAGTTATGTTTTCTTTAATCGCCACTTTATCAAATTTCTCGTATTTACGGCTAATCGATTTTTCTTTTTCTTTTTTAAACAGGGATCTAAGCAACAACAAAATAGAAGGGCTACCAGAAGGGATATTTCAAAACTTATCAGATCTATTAAACCTGTAAGTACATGCAACTGGCAATATTTCAATTAACGAATTTGCTATGGCTGTGTTTAGAGCTGTATTGACGTGCAACGCATAAATGGTTGCAATAACTGTTTTATCCACTTTTGTCAATCTTGCTAGTAGCTGGAATTAATTTCGATATCCAGCCACGAAAACCGATCTCTTTAAGGAGGAATAATACTGTTTTATATTTTTCGTCATTTGATTCTTACTGTCTTCCTGAATCCTCTACAAAAACGAATGGGCGGTTTCAATATTTTTGGAATGGCAAAGAATGCTGACTTTTAAAGTGTCAGCGCTTGAACCACGTGGCTTGTTCAAAGATTACGATTTTCGAATATATGCTTAATGAATAGATAGCAGCAAACGATCGCGAGAAAGCAGCCAATTTTCTCTCTTGATAAGAAATGTAAGTTAAATAATGAAAATAAATGTTAAATGAGGTTTGTGAAATTTATTGTCTGCAAGACTTCAGCTGTTGAATTCAGTTGTTGTGGAAGGTTTTCGCTGTTAAACGTACATGTTGTGTTGGTTTATTAACATGTGAATTAAGAAACAGTTATCACGTGTTTCAGATCTGTTGAAACACTAGTGCTTCTAAACTCATCCACCTGTCGAGAAAAGAGTTTTCTGGATGGGTAATAACATCATGAATAATTACTGGGTTTTAAAAGCGATATTCTAACATGTTTCTTAATATTCTAGTGATTTTCATAGATATAAAACTCGTCGCTTATTTTTTGTTTAATCGCCAGTTAATCAAATTTTTCGTATTTTAGGCTAATCGATTTGTCTTATTCTTTTTTAAACAGGTATCTAAGCAACAATAACTTAGAAGCGCTACCTGAAGGAATATTCCAAAGCCTGTCAGAGCTAATTTTTCTGTAAGTACATGAATCTGGCAAAATTTCGATTAACGAATTGAGGATAATTCTTTTTAGACCTGTATTGAATCGCAACGCATAAATGAATACAGTAAGTGTTTTATCCACTTTTTATTCTCTTTTGCGAGTAGCAGGTATTAATTTCGATATCAAGCCATGAAAACTGATTTCTTTAAGGAGGGATAATACTGTTTTCTATTTTTCGCGATTTGTGTCTTTCCGTCTGCCTGAATATTGAGTCCTTTTTCCTTCCTATTGTAATCTGTTCCGGGATGTTCCGGAATGTTCCCGAATGTACCATGTTCCGGCTTTTATCGACGGCCGAATAACAGTTTCCTGTTACCTTGTTGTCTGTGTGTTTTCGCCACACCCGAGCTATCCGATTTTCTATCTTTTTACTTACGAGGCATGCCAGCTAGTCGTTTGGATGTACCTCAAGCAACTCTTGCACTTCTGGCTAACTCTTGGTACGAACTCTAAGTATTGGCCCATATGCGTAAATAGAAGTTAGCTTCCCAGTAAAGGTCAACCGAAACCTCGCTGGACAGACGTCTACGAAAGGATCAACTAAACAAAGAGCCGGTCAACTAAAATGGCTGCTGCTTCGGTGTTATCCAAGCGGCCGTTGAGCTTTCCCGGACCTTTCTTTCCATCTCTTCGTTTGCTTTCACCTCCTCCGCGTATCTGGTTTTCCATTGCTAGTCTACAAATGGCTTATCTACAAATCGGTCTTTCTCGTTGTCACTATAGGTAATGCATCATTATTCAGTGCGCGTTGTCGATCCTGTTCAATTTCTACTTTAGGAATGAAGTTTGTTTCGGAGTCGTTCGAACAAAACTTTGCTGTGACTCCGATAACGTCGAAGACATGATTTTTAAACAAAATTTGGAGGCTTTAGTTTCAAAGGATAAAAAAAAATATTCACTTAACTGTTTCGCCATCAAGATAAATAAAGAGAACTGTACAGGCCCGCAAATAATTCCGGGACCAAAAATGATCCCGAAATTTCCCCAAATTGGACCGCAAACGTTCCCAGGACTGGAAGTGATCCCCAAATTAGTCGGCAAATGATCTCAGGAAAATGATAGCCTCACTGCAAAGGATGGAAAAGTGTGAATGTACGAATTTTGACAGTGGATTTAAAGTTACATACTCCTTTTAAATTTTTTCTTTATAACACAGCAGCTATTTTAATACAACAGTATTATAGGTAACGGAAGCAAAATGTGCAGTATTTGAACGATTTGAATCTAAATTTCCCAGCGTTTAAAATAATACCCAAAGGTCACGGATTATTATGAAACTGTGACATAAAAATATTTTTTTCTTACTCGTACTATTATAGCGCCTCAATATGCACCGATAAATGATCTAAAACAAGAAATAAAGTTTCAATAGTTCCACCGAAAACGTTAACAACGAAATGTCCAAACTGAGATTTTTTAATCGATGCATCTTTTGAGTAATAAAAACAACAACAGTAATAGATAACAGCAGGAGAAGACAAGAATTTCAAGCGCAAGAAAATTAGAGAGCGGATGTTTAGACGTGACCGCAAAATGAAACAACCAAATTTTTTTTTTCCAACCATAATATCTTCATTTGTTTCCTGCATGCCAAAAACAACCAAAATTTTATTACTACGCTCTGTCCTTAACGCGCATGCAATGAACTATTTATACTGCTTATGGAAGCCAGCCTTTGAGTGCAAAGGAAGAATTAATTACACAGCGAGACATTTTTGAAGATTCATGTTCATTTTTACAGTGCAAAATTTATATAGTTTATGTACCGTTAATTTGTTATTTCGCGTATGACCGGAAATAATATAAAAACGCTGTTTTAATTTTTTTTTATTCATGCAGTGTACATTTTAATCAAATTTAAAACTCAAGGGAGCCAAAAGAATTATTAGCATTTTGAAAAAGGAGTTCAGTAAGATGCAACACTTTGTGAAAACCAGCGGAATCTGAACTGAACTGAACTGACACTTTTTGTGTAATGTAAAAGAAAAGAAAAAGCTCACAGGGCTACTTCAAAATAAATTTAATGTTTTGGACTACAGTACACTTTTTTTTTTGACTTGTCACATATTGACAGTCATGGTTTGAGTTATCGAGAGTAAAATTATATAGAAAATGACTTGAAGGGAAACGAAAATTGCTTCGAGTTTTTTAGTTTTCGAGGATTGGAGTTATCGAAGGTAAAATTACAATAAAAGTATGACGGAAATCCAGGGGAAATCGATTTTGCTTCGAGTTAGCGAGGGTTCGAGTTATCGGAAGTCGACTGTATTTTTATCTTTTTGCACGGTTGCTTTCTAATCTTTCTCATCTTCACTGAGGTTAATTTTTAAAAAAAATGTATTGATACATAGACTTTTCTGCGGTAGCACTTGAACGAATCATTTCCGGTCCTGGGATCATTTGCGGTCCAATTTTGGGATCATTTGCGTTCCCGGGATTATTTGCGAAGCCGCTCTTAAAAAGGTTTGGTTCGTGGGTAGACGTAATATCGGCTTTCCTCCCAGACTCCCTAAAACCCGCTCGTATAACATATGGAGCACACCTTTAGCAGTGAATAGAAAATCTACTCTTAGCGGAGCTCTCGAGCGGCCCGAAGATCCGCATAGTGGAGCCCCATAACTATCGCGCGAGGATAGACATTGAGGAAACCATGCGTTTGAGTTTTCACGGTCATCGTGTATATCGGGATGGCTCGCGGGCGCGTGCGCCTAGCGACGACGTCGTCGCCCAAAATTTCGGCCATATTCCGGAAAAAGCTTGACGTGGGCATCTTATGTGTTTGATATTGACCATCCACCTTTCGTTAAAAGTTACCTATCGTAGAGGTTTGCAGGACACGGCACATTTTTGAGTTATTTTTTTCCAAAAACAAGTCCTTAGTCAGCGCGATGGACCGTGTAGTCAGTCAGTCAGTGAACTATGTTTGCATGTCACACCAATCAGGTTTGAGGTACTATCAGAACCAATACATTTGCAGTTTATAAAGGGGAAGTAATCTGACACAGTTGTAAGCGAGCGATTTCATTCGAAGATTTTAGATTTGTAGGAGGCGGAATCGGTGAGTTGTGATTTAACCCCGGATTTGAAATGCTCGCCTGCTTATAACGCACACGCCGCCACTAAAAGACCCAACGCTAAATTGTTATTCGAGGGTTCGCTTAGGACGGGCTAGTTTCGCTGACCGTACTAGAAATTGCATAAAGCATTTGTACAAAGCAGATTTGAAGAATAATGTTCTCACTGTGATGTTAATACTGGGTTTACAAAGAGTCATAAAATTGCAAGGAATCTTCTTCAGAGTGTGTTGTGGCCTCCTGTTTTAAGAGTTTGTGACAAGGAAACGTCCTAAATTTAATATTGCTTGAGACTCCGTGTCGCCAACTGAAAACCACAATTAATTTAATTAGTTTCTTTAGCGTCTTGCTCGATTCACCGACTCTTGGGCAAGTAGCATTTATGTTTATACCTTAAACACACCACGTTTAGACATTTAATTAACCGGTATGGGTATTGACTTTAAAATGGTTTTGCTTTTAAAATTAACTACGATCGATAGCGGCAACAGGCTAGAATAAGAGCATGTCATTCCGTGACAGTTTGATTACCAAAATTAATGAGTTCTTGTTCCTGTTTGTTGAATGAAAATTTACATTTACGAAATGAAGCAAATACTCCAGGTGTACTACGCTTTAAAAGTTTTCCTAAAAATATAGTTTTTGATTTGATCCGTTTATTACTTCGTTAATTACTTTTCGATTACTCAATGGAGACATGGTGTTTTCAAGAAAAACAAAAGTATCATGTTACAAAAGTGACATAAACAAAAGTGTCATGTTACATGCGTTAAAAAAAAACAAAGGTGTCGTTTTACAGTATTTGACAAAAACACAAAAGTATCCTGTAAGAGACAAAAGTATCGCGTTACGGTTGTAAAAAAGCTAGCAACAAAATAGGTTCTAATATATAGATTTAGGCAGGCCTAAAAGCGTAGCTCCCATTTATTATTTTTTTGTTCAATTTAATTACAGTGTTACCAAATAAGTAGCCACACTATTTCAATCGCTCATGGTTAAACTTAAAATCTCACATGTAAAAACCTCTCATGGTTTTGTTGGCGAAGGCGATGTCAATATATTTCGAGGTTAATCCTTCTAAATTTTTGCCTGTGACAGGTTCTAAAATTAAAATTTACGAGTGCACTTTATTGGGTTCCTCACGTACGCACGTAGGCGCAACAACAAATCTTAGTAAAACTTTATACAACGTTTACTCTACACTATGTTAATAAACCTTTATGACTTATTCAATGTAAAAAGGACCTTGGTCTTGCTTTGATTTACTCCAAAGCAGTTGGGGCATAAAAAAACAACTCAGGGCAAAAACAAAAATACAGAAAAACAAAGTAAACTCGCTGCTAAACACAGTAAGCAAAATGAACTCACGCTACGGCAAACAAAACTTACGGCGGAAAACAAACTCTGCAAATTGATGGTGCCGGTTTTGTAAGTCATTTTAAAGCAGATTTTGTGTAAGAATTGTGGCAATTTGTGATTTGGAAAGTGGTGCACGCTTACTAAATAAGCTTACAATGTTGTCTTGACTGTTTTGAACCGTGTTCCTTTCGTTGCAGTTTGGTTGCATAATTAACTAATTCTGTTTTTACCGTACGCCTTGCTAAAAACCTAAGAGAATTTTATGCAGAGAACTGATTCAATTTTCTTCATTTCTGGTAAGCAAATATGCGGAAGGTTAAGTCTGAACTTGCTCAGCCAAGCACAGATAACTCGCAACGAAGTCGTCGAAAAATTGGTTTACGATTTCAACACCCTCGCTGATAAGAGAAACAAAACAAATGCAAGCGAGTATAAAAAAAGAGCGGTTGGATAATAGATCGCTTAAATATATATTGGTGTGCAGTATCGCTGAGTAGTTTTACTCAGTTTTGTTTCGCAGGATTTTTTCTGTACTTGTAGTAATTTTAAAAGCGAAATCGTGATTTTGATCCGTGAAACTTAATAATTTGATATTGTTATCAAAATCCAATCATGGTCAATCATGAACATCACAGTTAACTCCACTAACTAAAGCACAAAACAATTAACCTAAACGAAATATTTAATAAACAATGTCTGTATAACATGTACAAACATGAACAGGTTTGTAAGCAGCATTATATTTACGGGAAGATCTGAAAACCGACACTACTTCAAATTCGTTCATAAATGAAGTATGTCATTGTGTTTGTTAGCTCTGTGGCATATTTCGTTAGGTTTATCAGCTCATGCTGATTCAAAATAGCCTTTAAAAGAATGTTGTAGTATTTAATGTGTATTGGATCAGTGGATCTCCAACCGTCATCTTCTTTATTTAATGTGGCGGTTAATTCGTTGGATATCGTTTCGTTAGGGTCTAAGATCCGAGTCTTTTGAAGGCTACTGCAGTCTCTAAGCATTGAGAGCGATGGTTTCTTTGAGTTGTTTTTAAGCTCCCCTTAGTTTTAGTCAGGAGGGAGGGGGCGACTCTATTGTTTGCCATTATTTCCCCGTGACCGACTCATCACTGCCAGTGTGACGTCACATAGCAACAAGTTCACGCTTCGCTTCGGTCGCTCAGTTTTCCGTCGGGACGCCATTAAAGTGATATCAAAAAGCCTAAAAAGCCAAAGCTTAGGCAGCTTTTGTTCACTGATTGATCGTAGGTGTACAAGCTTTGTTGTAAATATTGTCGGTGTGGTTAACCTCTTGTTGTTTTGTACTTCCGTTTGTTTGTAATTTTGACCAATTTACTTCGGGACAAGTGGCGAGTCCGCCATCTTGACATCGGGACTACTTAAGTCCACCCAAAACATCTTCTGGTTTCTCTTAAAGTTTTCAACCGATCGAACTCATAAAAGGACGTTTTATTCTTTAATAGCAAAGGTTTTAACCCGTGGTTAGTTCGTGCTAATCGAATCAGCCATTCTGCTCATCAATCCTTTTGAGTGCGAAAGTCGCGAAGGTGTTGTTAACTTCTTTCGATTTCGTTGCCTTTTTAAACCAACATCTGTCTTGAAAATTGTAGTTACCCAGGTTTTGAAGGGAAATCTGACTGGATTAGTCTACTCAGTTTGTCGGAGTTCTTGTGTTGTAGTCTTCCTGGGTTTCTAGCGCTGTGTTTGAAATGTGTTGGCTTGACTGCCTGCCTGCATTAACTTAAACTGCTTTGAATTTATGTGTTTACAATTTGTTGGCTTGTCTGTGTTCTGACTGCCTGTGTGCAATTTGTTGTTGACTGCTTGTGTTTATAATTTGTTGGCTCGTCTGTATTTTCTGCCTGTCTGTGTTTAAATTTTGTTGGCTTGCTTATTGCCTGTGCTAAAATCTGTTAGATCGTTTTATGCCTGTTTAACATTTGTTGTCTTCTCATGCTTTTTTGGGGGGGCTTAAATAATTGCTATATAATTGTACTTTGTGAAAAATAATTTAGTTTAATAAATTTAAGAAAATTATAGTAAATAAATATGTGAAAAATACTTATGGGCTCTTTTGCAGGTTATGGTCTATGGTCACATTGTACAAACTAACACCTTGCTGGTGAGCAAGCTAATTGCACTGGGATATACGATATACAAAACAAATCAACTTTAACCCCCGGGCTTTAACCAATCATGCTGTATGTCCCAGAGCATAGCTTGCTCACCAGCAGGGTGTTATTTTGTACCATGTATTTTGAATAATTTGGTTAATAAAATTGGAAGAAAAATATACCCCTGATGAATAAAAATGTAGAAAAGCGTAAATTGTTGGTAGCAGCATTGTTGGTCTATGATTATTTTACCTTTTGATATTACACACCATGTTATAATGGCACACCATGTTATAATGGCAGTCATTTCTTTCCCAAGTCTATCAAAACTTTCATGTTCTCTTCACATCCCTTCACCATCTTTTGAGAAAAATAAATGCAACTCATTCCTCTGGAACATTGCACTGCCATGTGATCCACAGTCAAATTATGGGATGGGCTAAAAGTGTTGGTGTCTTTTTACTGCCCTTTTTAAATACAAGGCTGAGAAACCTTTTTGTTTACATGTGTTCTTATCACAGTCTCAAAGAAGTGTGCAAGTGTTTTTAAACACTCGCACAAAAAAAGTAAAAGTAAACCATCACAACAAAAAATTATTAACAAACAAATATTGTTGGAGATGCTTTTATTTCTTGTCAATACATTTTGTTGCACATAAAAGCAAGATGGTCTGGGTTCCAGTCCTGGCCGGGGTCATTGTGTTGTGTTCTTGGGAAAGTCACTTTACTCTCATATGTAGTGCCTCTCTCCACCCAGGTGTATGGGTACGGGCAAACTTATGCTGGGGGTAGCCCTGCGATGGACTAGCATCCCATCCAGGGGGAGTAGAAATACTCCTAGTTGCCTATTGTAATGCTACAGAAACCGGAATAAGCTCCAGCAATATGGGCCTGTCACTTGCTTGGGTGCAGACTTTACCTTAAAAAGTGACATCCCCTGAAAGAAACATAACATTGATAAGTGTTTTCAATAACCTGCTTTCAGTGCCTTGCAACATTTTGGTTGAAACAGATTTACACACTGACTTGTACACAATCATGTAAAGATCACATGATGGTCCTAGTTTAGACTATATATGCATGTCATGTAAGCCTTTCTTTTTTACATTAGAGAATGACTACAAATATGCCAAGAAATGCTTCAAGAGCTAAACAAGGAGGTGTAACCTCCACAACCCTGTCACTGAATGTTAATCAGAGACATGGTTCATGCAAAGTATTCCACTTTGCAATTTCAACACACAATACAGAAGTTGATACACTACAAGAAAGAAACTTATCTAAGAAAGCACTGACAGTGTCTGATGCTTCAAACTTGAGAATATATGCCCTTTTCCATTTCTTTTTTCGTAAATCTATTTTTGTTTACATACCGTAATGATTCGATTTAGCGCCCTCCTTCCAATAAGCGCCCCCTTCCAAATAAGCGCCCCCTTCGAATGTGTTTTTGTCAATAAGCGCCCCTATTCCAATAAGCGCCCCCATTTTAACCCTTAATATGCTAAGTCCGGATTACTACGGGAATTGGAGAAATCAATTCAACGGTTAAAAAACGTGTTTTTTTCGAGTAAATTCAACATATTAAGGGTTAATAAGCGACCCCATTCCCCATTCCTGAAACTGAAGTCATCTACGTCGAATAGATTGACTCATAAACATTCACCGTACCATACATGTATTTTTGTTACTGCTAAAATGAGCAATTCTTTTAAAAGTAACTGAACTTTCAACAATTTGTTACTGTTATAGTTTCTGTTTGGCTAGTTATTTTAATATTTATTCAAGTTTTGTTTTGAACATTTGGTTGTTTCTCAAAAGATTAAATAAGCGCCCTGTCCCGAATAAGCGCCCTGTCTCGAATAAGCGCCCTCCGTTGAGGTGCCAAAAGTAAATAAGCGCCCCGGGCGCTAAATCGAATCATTACGGTATCTGTCCTATAACACATGGAATTGAATAAACATAATAAACAAACTTCTTATGCATGCATGCTATTTCAGGGTTTTCAAACAAGCTGGTCATAGCAATCACCTCGCAACAAACAAGCTAACTCAGCTGGCTTCTCTTCCAGTTGCTGATGCCTACTTCGAAACAAGATTTTTGAAACCCCTGTATTTTTTTCTGTATTTATTACTTTATATAACTCAATACATCTCATTTATGATGTCTTAAGTTGCCAGTGACTATGTACAATAACTGAATATCTAATGATAACTCAGTTTTGCCATAAAAAGGTACGACTGGCAACTAAGTGCATGCTCCAAGGCACCTGTCTCACATACAATACCTACATATACTGAGGAGACAGAGCTAAATATGTTGGAAATATCTGCTCTAAAAAAATATTTATCAAAAGATGAAATCTATGAATTTAAAACACTCACCCACCACATCAACCAAAAGCATAAGTTGTGTTGTGTTAGAAATCAACAAAACTAAACAACAAGCTGTGATATACCCAAGAAAAAACCAATGTACCAGAACCAAAACAACAGTCATATTTATCTGAACAGTGACCGTACTTCTGAATTCAATTTTGTGAAGTCATATTAATTTTTCGACTTAGAGAGAGTAAAATGACGGTAATTCTTAAACAAATCTTATATATACTATATATCTCGGACAAAAATGTCAAAACTTACCGCTGGTGCTTATCTTGCAATAGTATAAAGCTTCAGGAAGCTTCAGTACTTTGTAGCGGTTGCTTCTCCATAACCGCTTCATTGACTTTGAAGGGATTGATGAGAGGAACCACGGACACTGAAGGATTGAAACTCGGCATACAGGAGGTTCAATATATCATTTGCCAAACCTCCTATTCTGGGATCAAAACATTCCCGCTTCACCGCTCGAACCATCCAACAAAGTTCACAGGAGAACACACTGCGCCGACATAACAGCTGCTCGATAGTGTGTGTTCATACGAGATTTGAAGCTTTTGAATTTACCTAACCTCCGAATATCATTGCATACATGTCTTACACGTTTTTCCGAAACCGGATTTATATAAAATGTAGGTACTGGATCAGCCAAACCGTTGAAATTTCCATTTTTATGAGAAGACAACGAACAACAAAAATGCGCGCCATTTTGAAAATCACTGATGTATGACGTGACGTCACACTGGTAGTGATGAGTCTCCCAGCGTTTTGCCTGGAGACGCCCCCTCCCTCCTGGTTTTAGTGGTTGTCATTTGCGTTCTGGGAGTTAAACTTTACCTCCATTATTTTTGTGGTAAGCAAAGCGATCTCTTCGCTGCAGATTTTTTCGGAGGGCTTGAACTTCGAAGTATTTGCTGAGATGCTGGTACTTGGAGCAGGCTGATTTAAGTTGTTCTTCAAAAGGTAAACAGTAGCCGCTGCGGCAATAACTTTCGTACCGCAAGGCGAACAAACAGAAACTCGTAACGAAAACTGTTCGCCCGTCTCTAAATGAAACCCGAGGTCCTCCAGTTATGAAAACAAAGGCTTCGTTAACCCCTTCTTCTGGGGAACCGTTAAAATATTCTCGGTGGAAATGTATCCTGTCTTGGAGCTAAAATTTCCATATGTAATCACAAAAGGCCGACAGCAAATCCGACAAAATTGTGAAGGTTCGTCACCTTTCCGTTTTCGACCTTTTTTTGTGACACTTTCCTTTGGCGTTTCGAGCGTATCATTTTGCAAAGTGGGCGGAGCTATCAATCAAATAGGTGAAAGGCGGCAAATCGAAAAGATCAAAAACTCCTCCGCAGTCTCTTTCTTTTTCCTTTTTCTCTGCGCCCGCACTTCTCGCAGCTCGCGGCTTTGCCTTTCGCCGCTTGCTTTGCGCTTCGATCGCGAGCGATTTTATTATCCCGTAGCACGCTAGGAAAAGAAAGAGACTGCTCGCAGTCTAGTTCGAGTATTGGTAGGATTGATAGGTTACCAGAAATAACCTCAAAAATACAGGTAAAACACGTGAACTTTTAATTCATGGTGACTACACGTAAGGCTTGCATTCAAAGAATCGCTAAAAACAATTTTGATCCTTATTCAACCCATTCTTTGCATCAACTACTGACAATTTGGAAGGAGTATCGTCATTGTGTGAAATGAATTACCTTAAATTGCAAGACAGTGTCCCGTACGATTCAAATGATTTCCACTGTTTTCACGATGTTCAGTACTTGATTAAAACTCTGCTTCCCTGGATGATAGGCCTGTAATACTCTCCATGTCATTTTCGGTATCATAATAATTTCGGGCGCACGTTTCAGTCACTTATTCAAGCAAAAGATGTTTCCTGTGATCACAATATACGACGGCCACTTTTTTCTGCATATATAATTTCTTCGAACCCCAGCGAACATTTCGGCAATCCTTTGCGTACTTTTGGGCAATCCTTTGCGAGCCGTGTTTTCAAAAATCTAGATTTTTCCTGTTCCTAGTTCCTGTCCCCTGGCGCCAAGTTGGCGCATAGGGCCTCGATTTTTCCTGCTACTGCAAAATTTTCCTCTCCATACGCGGGGACTTCTAGGATGCCTCCTCGGGTTTTGGCGATCTGGGCCAAAATACTACGGGAGCAATAGATGGGAGCTCCGCTTTTAGGCCTGCCTAAATCTATATATTATATTGTAGCCAAATCCACTTTTCCTTCGCTGAATTACTTCCAGGAACGAGCACATTTATTTTATAGAAAAAAAAGGTGGGGGTTAATAAGGTGCAATTTAATTGATAAATTTTTAATGAGTTTAAGAAGTAGCATTTATAAAACGAGAGCGAGTGTTTCATTGTACGTGTTTCCAAACAGCTAGGGTGAGTTGAGTTGGTGTATTTATATGTGAATTAAGAAACACTTCCAACGTGTTTCAAATATGTTGAAACACTAATATTTCATTGCGTTTCTAAACTCATCCACCTCTCCAGAAAAGAGTGTTCTGGTTCGCTAATACATCATATTCTAACATGTTTCTTAATATTCTAGATATTTTCATAGATATAAAACTCGTCGCTTATTTTTTCTTTAATCGCCACTTTATCAAATTTTCGTATGTTTGGCTAATCAATTTTTCTTATTTTTTTTTAAACAGGGATCTAAGGAACAACAAAATAGAAAGGCTACCAGAGCGGATATTTCAAAACTTATCAAATCTAACAAAGCTGTAAGTAAATTCAACTGGCAATATTTCAATTAACGAATTTGCGATTATTGTTTTTAGACCTGTATTGACGCACAACGCATAAATGGTTACAGTAAGTGTTTTATCCACTTTTTTTCAATCTTGCGAGTAGCAGGTATTAATTTTAATATTCAGGCATAAAAACCGATTTCTTTAAGAAGGAATAATACTGTTTTATGTTTTTCGTTATTTGATTCTTACTATCTTCCTGAATACTGAGCGCTTTTTTCCTTCCTATTATAATCTGACGCAACTCCATGAAAGTTCCTGAAAAATTAATAAACTTTAACTGTCATAATCTTCAAAGTATTAAAATACTTAATTTATCGTATACTTCACGGACGATACGGTTCATTGGTACTCTAAGTTTTCATTGTCAAGTAGTTATATCTTTCTCTCTTCCTTCCAGTCCGAATGAATTCTGATACGAGAGCTTTGCTTCTTTCACTACAACTACTATTACTACTACTACTGCTACTACCACCACCACCACCACCACCACCACCACCACCACCACCACTACCACTACCACTACCACTACCACTACCACTACCACTACCACTACCACTGCCACTGCCACTGCCACTGCCACTGCCACTACGACTACCACTACGACTACTACTACGACTACTGCTGCTGCTACTACTACTACTACTACTACTACTACTACTACTACTACTACTACTACTACTACTACTACTACTACTACTACTACTACTACTACTACTACTACTACTACTACTACTACTACTACTACTACTACTACTACTACTACGACTACTACTACGACTACTGCTGCTGCTACTACTACTACTACTACTACTACTACTACTACTACTACTACTACTACTACTACTACTACTACTACTACTACTACTACTACTACTACTACTACTACTACTACTACTACTACTACTACTACTACTACTACTACTACTACTATTGTATGCAGATGATTTGATTATACTAATATATAGATTTAGGCAGGCCTAAAAGCGGAGCTCCTATTTATTATTTTTTGGCTTGAGTTTTCACTGTTTCTCAATTAATACGTAGCCACACTATTTCTAAGCGTATACGGTTGCCCATATAGGTACATGTCGTTGCACTTTATTGGGTTCCTCCAGAAACTCATAAGAAGTTTCTGGTCCCTCATGCACGTATACACGTAGGCGCACACATCAAATTTTAGTGTTAAGACTTAACTCTAAGGGTTATAAGGCGAAGAAATTTGTTTTGATTTAATGCAAAACAGTCAAGGCAAAAGTTCAACTCAATGCACTGAACAAAGTGAATTCGCGGCTAAACAAAATGAACTCACGCCACAACAAAAAAATCACAACGGCAAAACTAACTCGGCAAATTCATTGGGAGCCGGTTTAAGTCATTTTTAAGCAGTTTTTTGTGTGTAAGAATTGTGACAGTTTGTGATTTAGGAAGTGGTGCTCGCTGTCTAATAAGCTTACAATGTAGTTTTGAACCATCTTGGTTTGGTTGCCTGATTATTACGCTGCATGTTTTATCGTACGTACACATTGCTAAATACCCTAGAGAATTTTATGCAGAGAAGTGAATGAATTTCCTTCGTCTCTAACAGGCAAATGTGCGTTAGGAAAAGTCTGAACTTACTCACCCAAGCACAGGCAACTCGCAACATAAAAACCGGCGTAAATACTCGTTTACGAATCTAAAAATTTATCACGCGTATGAGATTTCAACACACTCACCAAAATGACAAAAATGCAAGCGAGTGAAATAGAGCAATTGGATAATAAATCGTTTAATCGTTGGTGTGAAGTATCGTTGCCGAAGGTTTACTAGTTTTATGCTTTGATTTGTTTGCGGGATTTTTCAGCAAATGCAGCGCGCGAAATCATGTTTTTGATCCGTGTAGCTCAATAATTGAATATTCTTTTCAAAAGCCAACGATGAAACTCACAGTTAACTCCACTAAAAAAACACAATATTTGAAACGAAACATTTAATAGGCAAAAGTTCTCAAAAGTGATTAAAGCTAAGAGGTTTGAAAGCAGCCGTTTTAACGAAATTTAAGCTTATAATTGACGGCAAGATCTGAAAACCGACAGCATCGAATTCGCTCATAAATGAAGGATAAACAGATTCTCATAACAAAATGTGTACATTTACGTTTGTTACCTCATATTTTGAGATGGCTTGTCAATTCCACAGGGCAAAGCTTTCAAACCAGCCAAATAACATCGGCGACGAAGCAACGAAAACAGCACTAGTTTCGTCCAATGTTCGTAATAATCTCACACCACGGACATATACATAATTTGAATTATCAGCGAAGAGCAATATCTTTCTTCCTTT
>OY855903.1:28940597-28960597 GCA_963693305.1 Meandrina meandrites
AACTCGCTGCTAAACACAGTAAACAAAATGAACTCACGCCACGGCAAACTGAGAAAATCGAGGCGGCAAAACAAACTCTGAAAATTTATGGTGCCGGTTATTTAAGTCATTTTAAACCAGCTTTTGTGTCAGAATTGTCGCAGTTTGTGATTTGGGAAGTAGTGCACGCTAACTTACAATGAGCTTACAATGTTGTTTTGACTGTTTGAACCATCTTCTTTTCGTTGCGGTTTAGTGGAATGATTAACTAATCCTGTTTTATCGCACGCGTTGCTAAGTACCTTAGATAATTTTATGTAGAGAACTGAATGAGTTTTCTTCATTTCTGGTAAGTATAAATATGCGGTAGATAAAGTCTGAACTCACTCAGCCAAGCACAGGTAACTCGCAACGAAACCGGCGAAATATTCGTTTACGCATCGAAGATATTTCAACACACTCACTGATAAGCAGGGACAAGAGAAACAAAACAAATGCAAGCGAGCCGAAATTCTGCGAAATTGTGATTTTGATCCGTGAAGCTAAATTATTTGTTTCAAAATCCAGTGGTGAACATCACTAGTCTAAACGAAATATTTGATAAACAATGTCTGTATAAAATGTACAAACTCGAACAGGTTTGATAAATATTTACGAGAAGATCTGAAAAGCGACACAACTTCAAATTTGTTCATAAATGAAGTCATTCTCTCAATATAAAATTAGGCTTATGCTTAGTGCATACATTTACGTTTGTTACCTCATTATTGAACAAGGCTTGTATATTCTGCAGGGCAAAGCTTTCAAACCAGCCCAATAATATCGGAGACGAACTCGGCAATTTCGTTGTAAGCTTTCTCCAACACCACCGACATATACATTATATGAATTATCAACGAAGATCAATTTCTCTCTTCCCATCGGTGTAGTCTTTAACAGTCTTTTATCCTTCACTTCAGTGAACTTGATCGGCTTTGAGTTCACTTTTATTTGAGCTCAATTCAGTGATTTTCAGGCTTGCTCAGCCGCAGGTCGAACCATGGACATCGCTCTCTCTTTTGACTTGAAGTCCGATATATCATGTTCAAGTCCGCAATTACTTCGGTTCTTCCCGTTACAAGGTTGTACTAAATGATTTGGAATAAGTTTCCATGATGTAGATGGGTAAATAGAGCAAGAAATATCCACGAAGATCTATGTTCTTCAGCAGCTTTCTTCGCGTGTTTCATTCAGCTTTAAACGTGAACAGCGTGCCAAAGATTTTGGCGCCTTTTCATGCAATAGCTTCGTTTAAGTTGATGTGAAATGTCCAGATCATTTTTTTGATGCGAGAAAAAATCTCTGAAGTGATGGGGTGAAAAATAATAAGGAAGAAATATTTTCTGCTGCTCACTTTCTTCACAAGTTTTCATTCCCGCGGTTATGCAAAGATTTTGTCGCCTTTTCACGTAATCGATTCTTGCAGGCGAAATGAAATATCCTTAGTCGATTTTCAACATGATTTCAAAAAACGTGCAGTGTCCTACAAACTTCTACGATAGGTAACTTTTAACGAAAAGTGGATGGTCAATATCAAACACGTAAGATGCCCAGGTCAAGCTTTTTCTGGAGTATGGCCGCCATTTTGGGCGACGTCGTCGTCGTCGTCGTCGTCGTCGCTAGGCGCACGCGCCCGCGAGCCATGCCGCTAGCCACGATGACCATGAAAACTCAAACGCATGGTTTTCTCAATTTCTATCCTCGCACGGTAGTTATGGGGCTCCGCTCTGCCGCCCTTCGGGCCGCTTGAGAGCTCCGCTACTACTACTACTACTACTACTACTACTACTACTACTACTACTACTACTACTACTACTACTACTACTATTACTACTGCTACTGCTACTGCTACTGCTACTGCTACTGCTACTGCTACTGCTACTGCTACTGCTACTGCTACTACTACTACTACTACTACTACGGTGATGGACAAAAGACTGACCCCCAGTCCATGAGCTACCCCGATGGACTACCCAAATGGACTACCAAAATGGAGTGCCCTTAAATGAACTAGCCCTACCCGGGAGCTCCCAGGGACCAATAATATTAAGAATATATCGTGTCTGTTTATGTCAGTTGACAAAATAAGAAATCAAATGATCAAAGCGAGCCTTGAATCGCTTATGCCTGTCTGTATCAAACTTTTTAACCTAATTTTACGACCTGGAGAAATGCCAGATATTTGGTGTAAAGGCCTTCCAATTTGTTCATTTGAAGTAAATTCCGCTCTCAATATAAAATTAGGCTTATGCTTATTGCATACATTCACGTTTGTTACTTCATTATTGAAGAAGGCTTGTATATTCTGCAGCGCAAAGCTTTCAAACCAGTCCAATAATATCGGAGACGAACACGGCAATTTCGTTGTAAGCTTTCTCCAACACCACCGACATGTACATTATATGAATTATCAACTAAGACCAATTTCTCTCTTTCCATCGGTGTTGCCTTTAACAGTCTTTTATCCTTCACTTCAGTTAACTTGATCGGCTTTGAGTTCACTTTTATTTGAGCCCAATTCAGTGATTTTCAGCCTTGCTCAGTCGCAGGTCGAACCCTGGACATCGCTCTTTTGACTTGTAGTCCGATATGTCATGTTTAAGTCCGCAATTACGTCGGACTCTTCCCGTTACAAGGTTGTCCTAAAAGATTTGGAATAAGTTTCCATGATGTAGATGGGTAAATAGAGCGACAAATATCCACGAAGTTCTATGTTCTTCAGCAGCTTTCTTCGCGTGTTTCATTCAGCTTTTAACGTGAACAGCGTGCCAAAGACTTTGGCGCCTTTTGAAGCAATGGCTTCGTTTAAGTTGATGTGAAATGTCCAGATCATTTTTTGGTGTGAGAAAAAATCTCTGAAGTGATGAGGTGAAAAATAATAACGAAGAAATATTTTGTGCTGCTCACTTTCTTCACAAGTTGTCATTCCCGCGGTTGAGTATTACCGCCAAATATTTTGTCGCCTTTTCACGCAATCGATTCGTATATGCCTAGTCGATTTTCAACATGATTAAAAAAACATTTGCAGTGTCCTACAAACTTCTACGATAGGTAGCTTTAACGAAAGGTGGATGGTCAATATCAAACACGTAAGATGCCCAAGCCAAGCTTTTTCTGGAGTATGGCCGCCGTCGTCGCTAGGCGCACGCGCCCGAGAGCCATGCCGCTAACCACGATGACAATGAAAACTCAAACGCATGGTTTTCTTAATTTCTATCCTTGCACGATAGTTATGGGGCTCCGCTCTGCGGCACGTTGGGCCGCTGGAGAGCTCCGCTATAATAAATTATTTTAGCTAACAAAGTAAACAATGTGCTGTTGCTTCTGATAGATACGAAACACATGTTTTCTTAATCATCACTTTATCAATGTGAAAAGACGCTCAGTCGTCGTATTTCCAGCTTATAACTTGTTATTTCACCTTTAACAGGGATCTTAGCCAGAATAAAATAAAAGCGCTGCCTGAAGGAATATTCCAAAACTTGCTACATCTATCTTATTGGTAAGTACGTGATGCATCTGGTAGTATTTAAATTGACGAATTGAAGATAAATGTGTCTAAAGCAATATCGAAAAGCAAATCATAAATTGTCACAGTAAATGGTTTATATCCCTTTAATTTTACATTTCTTAAAGGAGAGTGATTTTGCTACTTTGTAGTTTAGCATTTTTTTCCTATTTTCATTCGTGTGGGGATTACTTCATAAAAGAATAACATGATGCTAAGAAGAAAGAATACGTTAGAGGCTGACAGTAACAGACTATTGAGTTTGAACCTTCTCCTTCACAATGCGTGTTTTAAAATTCGAATAACCTGTTGACTTGAACACTCAAAATTTTGTTTGAAGTGCTTTAGTGATTAACTGACGGTTTATGCATCTTTCATGGAGACGCAATATTCATTGCTACTTTGCGTTGATCTTGACAACCTGTATTGCCTATCTGTCTGTCTGTCTGCCTGTCTTAATGTTGTAGCATTACAGAATGATTGATAGTATGATTAGGAGAATAAACTAAAGCGGTTAATATTGAATTAATGAATTCTAAGGACGTTTGCGCTAATGTTTATACGCATCCTTAGTGCCCAGTAATTCATGTGGCAACCACGAGTCATGCAGCAAGCGCGCGCGCTGAGAAACAATCTTAGCACATAAAGGGCTGGTAGCCGTGGCGTTTACTTCGCCTCCAGTTTACTCTCGTTAATGATCGGTGAACCCAATTTTTTATATGCAACTTTCCATTTCAATTCTCGAAAAATTGTAAAAAAATTAACCAAAATCAATGAGAGCAGTTTAGGAATTTCCAGTTTATTGTCCAAATCTCCTGGCCCCGGTTGTTCAAAGGATGGATAGCGCTATCCACCGCATAAATCACTATCCAGCCAATAGAATGGTTTGTTTTGCCAACACTTATCCACTGGATAGCGGTTATCCATCCTTTGAACAACTTGGGCCTGGTGTTTATCTTAATATGTGTACCACTATATATATTTTCACCGTGTTCAGCAATTAGTAAGCTTGTTTTGCAACAAAATAAAAAATAATAACAAAACATGAAGATGTGCCAAAGCATAATTTTAACTGTTCATTGAAAATTTCTTTAAAATACCAAAAAAAGAAAACGGTATTCGATGAAGTCTCTTAGTACCACTGGGGGGGGGGGGGGGGGTGTTGGGGGGGGGTGTTAGCTGGGCAGTTATGAACTTAGGGTGGGCACTTATTCGAGGCTGGGCGCTTAATGGAATAGATGTGGTAAACATCATCATTGCAATTTGTTCACAGTTGTCATTGAAAAATCGGTTGAAAATAATTTTCATCACAACCAAGTTGTTGCCTTATTGCTCTCGGTTCCTGTTATTCCCACTTCTTTGATTTGCCAAAAAGTTAAATGACATTTGAGACCGCTTATTCCCGGAGCGTCCTTGCTTCCAGAGGATCGCTACGGGTTTTGTAAAATTACTCTTAAAACTCAAAGAGCTCAACATTAAACAACATTTGTGTACAAAATTAGAACGGGTGAATTTGGAGCCTACTCTAAAACAAACAAATTTTCCAGTGTCCGAGCATAAAATCAATACAACATTAGAAACAGTAAATTAAATTCAAATTCAGCATGACCAAAAAAAAGATTACTTAAAAAAAGCTTGACCTCAGTTGTTAGCAGCCTCGCATTTTATATCGTTTTTCATCTGGTACCTTTGTTTAACAGTTGGTAACTTATGGACAATTGTGCTTACCATCTTGAAATGCCTAGCCTCGATGATCTGAAGATAGGTAAATTTGGGTCACCCGATCTGACACAGTTCATCATGGGCGCGTGATCTACGAAACCACTGTGCTTACGATCTCTTAAGGTGATTCCACTGAAAAAGAAGGAGTATTTAGAATTTTCTAAGACTTGGTCCAGTTCATAACTAAGTTATGAGCGTTACAAAAATGCAATAAAAAATGGGGGTCACCGTGCTCGTTTTTGTGCAATCTGGATGGCTGTTATAGTAAACATATGACCCACGAGGTTCATACTAGGAACGCTCATAATCCGAAAAGGGAACTATCATTTCTAGAAAAAACCATTTCTTACGTTAAAATTTCGAAGCAGTTCAACGAAATAGACTTTAATCTTACATAATAAACCATTTTAATTAAACTGGGATTAAGATTATGAAAGAAATTAAACACTTTGCTGCATGCGTGCGTAAGCAGCACTACCCCAAAACGTACTTTTTAAAGCATTGAAATAAAAATATCTCAAAGTAGAGTATTTAACTTGTCTTTAAATTGCGATACATTGTAGTCAACCGGATGTCTTTTAAATTTATGCATTAAAAAATGGGGGTCACCGTGCTCATTTAGAAGAAAATGACCATTTATTCCTCTTCTGAGCTTAACCTAAAAGAAAAGCCTTAATGTTGTGTGTGCGCGCGCGCTCGTGCGCGCGCTAAATGACGCGAAAACTCATGCGCAGCAAGGATGCGCAATGCAATTAAGTGGAATCACCTTAATACCTTGAACACCATTTCAAGATCTTTTTTGATCCAAAGGTCTTGTTAATCACTTTCCAGATTTCTCAGTGTATTGGATGTCTGGACTTGGAGTGATTTCCTTCGAATAACGGAAATTTAATTCAGCAATTATCAGTCTTGTTTACTTGCCCGGATGACAGTACAAAGGTGCCGTGATTGAGCAGCCTAGCATTACAAACCTATATTCAGCGCCTTGGCCGTGAATATAGCGTCATAAGCCGACCTTGTCGACCAATCAGAATGGCCGATTCTTATATCCCCCCTCTGGAAATTATACTAAAAAGCGAGAACAATAAATAAATAAATAATTACAAGTAATGAAATAAATAAAATTAAATAATAGTATTCGTTTAGCGCTAATACTAGACCTAATGAACTGAAATTTTGTGGTAAGCTTCTAAATGTGATTGGTATTAAGGGAAAAAAATGTTGTCTGATTCGAATCATTGATACCCGAGATATACGCACTCATGTACAATTTGCCCATACATTCCCTGCAATTATGTAAATCATTTTTGCCATTAAATAATTCTACAGCACGAATACTACACCTTCTGACCTAAAATTTGAAGACAAGTATCTCTCTATGACTCTTATTAATCATACGTTTTTAGTTTTGGTGAACATCATTTATGAACCGAGAAATTTGCAATTGAGTGCAACATGCCCATACATTCTCTGTAATAAGCATGCCTATACATTATCTGTATGGATCAGTATCTAAAACGATTAAAAAATTATACAGCTCGACTATTTAACCTTATGATCTAAAACATGGTGGAAAGTATCTCTATATGTCGGTTATTAAGCGTCCAATTTTGTATCTGTGTACATCTTCGAGGAGCCGAGAAATTTGAAATTCTTTGCAACATGCCCATTCCATGCCCATACATTGCTCTGTAATTATACAAATCATATCTGTCATATCTGCAATTAAATAATTCTACTGCCCGAATATCGTACCATTTGACCTAAAATTTGCAGACAAGTAACTCTGTATGAATCTTATTAACCCTACACTTTTGTTTTTAGTGAAAATGTTTTACGAACCGAGAAATTTGCAATTTCGTGTAAATAGCCCATACATTCTCTGTAATAAGCTTGCCCATACATTCTCTGTATGGATCTGTAACTAAAACGATTAAATAATTCTACAGCTCGGCTATTGAACCTATTAATCTAAAACATGGTGGAAAATATCTCTATAAGACTGTTATTAAGCGTCCATGTTTGTAACTTGGGTGGACCATTGAGAAGCCGAGAAATTAGCAAATCTTTGCAACGTGCCCATTCGATGTCCATACATTGCTCTGTAATTTATAAATCATATCTGCGATTAAATAATTATACAGCCTGAATATTACACCTTTTGACCTACAATTTGGTGAAAAGTATCTCTGTATGATTCTTTTTAACCCTACATTTTTATTTTTGGCGTAAATCATTTAACAGCCGAGAAATAAGCAATTGTTTTCCATGTGCATGCTCTCAAAAACCCTCCACATGAAATGTTTTAATTTCTAAAAACATATTGACGCTTCAGTACAAAGCTACGATAGCTCAACTCATAGAGAGCTGTTCTTTTTAAAATGCGCCGTCTGCCCGGTTGTTGGTTCGAATCCGGACGGTAGCATACATTTTTTCTTTCTTTCTTTTCTAGTCCTTTTTTGGGAATCAGAAGACTTTTAAATTTGAAATATAAAGGTTTAACATGGACGTAACAATTAATTTGGATATTATGTGGATGTTGGCCAATCGAAAGTCCGCTATTTCAGTAAAACTACAGTCGCTGAAATCGAAGAAATGAGAACGCTGCTGGTGTACAAAAACATCAGCGAAATTAATGGCTCCATCGAAACAATTACGTAGTGATAAACAATTACATTAAGGGTCCCAAGTATAATTTACCGTTTTGTGGTTGCAAATCCGGACTATTGAATAATAAGGCTCACAAGACATTGTGAAAAAATAGCTTGCAACGAAGCTTCCAAATACTTTATCGCTGACGTTTGTTAATGGAGTATAAATGTCCAAATAAAAAAACAGCACAATAATAAAGGGTGCTCCCAGTCAGATTTTGCTGTAGCTGGAGTTCAGGGCTTATTGTTGAAAATAAAAATAAAAATAGAAATTCCAACGAAATAAAATGCTACTGAAACATTTTAACGACATGTGGATTCAAAAAGTCACAAGAATGTTTGTGACTTACTTGTTTGTGCGATTACCCCTTAGATAAATAAATAAATAAATAAATAAACACAAACAATATTTGTTTATTTATTTACAGCGTACCCAATTAGCACAGCGGTGATTTATTTATTTCGATTTTTAAGCCCAAAAGTAGATATAAAAGGGGGGTTTTGACGCCGGGACAACCGGGGGGAATGACGTCACAATAGCTGGGGGTATGACGTCATAGTAACCCCTGGGGTTGACATCATCAAAACTGATGACATCACCATCTGAAAATAGTATACACCCCTACAATCACCTGTTTAGGTGGTGGAATCTCATCATAGTTCTAAAAAGGGGTATGACGTCACAATAACCGGGAGGAAGGGGAGGTATGACGTCACAGTAACTCCTGGGGTTGACATCATCAAAACTGATGACATCACCATCTGAAAATAGTATACACCCCCACAATCACCTGTTTAGGTGGTGGAATCTCATAATAGTTTTAAAAATAGAAAAATGATGTAATGGAATTATTTTTAACCACAGAGATTTACAGATTTTTAATTATAAAAGTTCCCCCGCTATATTACCAAAATAAAAGCGGACACATTACGTCAAACTCGCTATTTTACTATTCTATCTCAAGCTGAGGTTATCTTAAGTTTGTTTTCAAATGGGAAAAAAAATATGCTTCATGAAAGTGGAATCGCCAGCTAAACATCAGTCGACTGTGGATGAAGTCGAAATAAGTTGAACATGAGAAGACGAGTGTGTCGTGATTGTCCAGTCCCTAACTGCGGGGGCAGGTATCTTGTGAAGTTGTCAAATCATTATTTTGACAGATGCGCATGAACTAGACTACTACCAACGAAGGAAATGGTTACAGGAAGCAAAGTTACAACCAAAAGTTAAAATCATGATCTATGACGACGAACACAGCAAAGGTTCAGGAAAGAAGCGTTGGCTTAGCGCAAGTATTAAACATGAGAATCACACTCAGAGAAGAGGTTTTTACAAGAAGACCAAACGGAAAGGACACTTGTCCAAGAAAAGGAAACTATGAAAATGAAGGACTTTGCCGGGACACTAGGGACTTTCTCGGGACAATAGGGACTTTCCGAGGACAATAAGGACTTTCTAAGGATAAAAAGGACCAACGGGCCATTTTGTTAATTTTTATAAATGTCGGTAATAAATCGATAATAAACTGACGCGCGTGGAACACACGAGAGAATTACGCGCGAGATAACAAAACGAAAAGCTCGCCTATTTAAATTGGGTTTAAAGAATGAAAGAAAAAAAAATGCGACCATGGAGCAGGAGGAAATTTGGATAAAACATTATGAACGGGCGAAAACACACTTAAATGTAAACAAACTATGGTCTGAAATTGAGAAAAAAATACTCACAAAGGTGGATGTGTATTTAGAAGATTCCTGGTTAGAATATTTACTTCAACTTATCAAGGTGGATGTGACCAGTGCCTTTTTATTGTATAGACATTTTGAACGCAAGTAAATCAACGACGAATGTTTTAAACTTGGATGCTATGATTCATGTAATTATCGAGTTGTTCAAATTATGTACAAAACACGAGATGAATAAATTTGTACTTCATTAAACAAAATCCCGTCTTGTCTATTGTTCTATTCAAATAGTACCCATTCAGCGCTGACACCTTATATTATCTCTCGGGCGTAAGGGACTAGCTTCGAGAACAATGATATGTGAATAATTAATACTTTTCCCTCCAACATGGGTGACATGAGGCATGTGTATCAAATGCACACGGGAGAAGGAAAAATATATGCAGTTTCAATAACTAATTGGATCAAAGTTAATTGAATTGTTTATATGAACAATAACCCCGCCTCAACCAATACCTATAAGAGGAGTGCGCTGCTGCTTCTTGTAGTTCAGTCTGATTTTAGAGCTCACACAGCACAGATCAAAATGTGGTGTAACAACCAATTCTTTCAGCAAGGTTATGGTAAAATCCTATATGATAGCGAAGATAGCGAGAGCTCCCAAGAAAGTGAACACTCATCTCAAAGCTCTACATCTAGCGAAGAAATGGAATCTTCTCAAGAAGAAGAGGCTAGTATAGATCCTTGGTCACGAATTCAAGATGAAGTTACCAGTCGCCACGAAACCCAACTCGAAGCCATGATAAATGAGTATGAACAACATGGAGATTCGTCTGAAGTGGCCCGTGTTAAAGCTGAAAATGCTCTACTTCCAGTATATAGGAAAGAGCTGAGAAAAGTACTTTTGGAGTATTTACAGTGGATGCATGCCATGAAGAACGATTCGACCTTTCGCAAAGTGATGGAGACCAAAAATGAATTGAAAGATACAGAAGGATATGATTGGCTCGAATCGACAGAGCTTGCAATCGATAAGCGAAAATTTTTACTCAATCGATTGTTTGTCAAACAACCCGTTCCCAAAAACTAAGCGAACTCTGTTTGTGTACTGTTCTTATAACACATTTAATCGCTGCTTTGTTATCAATAAATGTATTTGGCTAAAAGAGATCAGCTGTTTATTTCTTCTCGTGTAGTAGTGTTGAGCAGGTTTCAATTTAAAATCCTCTAATTGTACGGGACGCTTTTCAACGATATTTTTCATCGGGTAAAGGCAAGACGCAATTTATAGTCTACCGTTTAAACATTGCAAAGAATGGAATTAATTCATAAAGGTCGTAAAGATGGCCTCGTTCTTTTGGTATTAGATTAAGAGGCTTCCTGTAAGATACTTTTACTTACTTTACCTCGTTTACTTTATAGACATTCAATTAGCTTTTCTAGAGCTAGAGGTTTCGCCTAAAACAAAGGCGTTTATAACATGCGTTTCCCAAGGGTTATTTTCGAAGCAAAAAATTCACACTCCAGATAAAAAACTTACAGCAGTTTATTTTCGCTTTTTACGGATTAAAGAAACCTTTCTTACTGTCGCCGAAAGAGCAAATAAGTCGTTAAAAGTTTCCAATTTTCAACGTTTATGTTAATACAAGAATCCAGTTGAATGCCGAGCAATGAGAACAAATCAAATAAATCGCTTTAACAAACGGCAGAAGGAATTCGTAGATTTGCAATAGCGCCTAGAAGCGGATCAATTCATTTCCACTTCATTTTTCTGCGCTGATTAAAACAACCTATCTCTTCATACCTTTAAAGGGTTCCTGCGTTCCCGTTTTCCCGTCGAATTCCACATCAGCAAATTCCACAGTAACTCTCGCTCGTATACAAATACATTTTCGCCGCTTTGGAGCACTGTCCTGGTCAATGTCGGTAATCCATATGTGGTAAAGGTAAAAACTGGGTGTTTCATTGAAAAGCAACCATTCAAAGTAAGACATTTCAACTAATTTCCTTCATCATTGTGAGAAAAAAGATTTTCAGCTGTTGGTCCATTCGAAAGTAGTAGCAAACAATTAGACGGTAAACAATTAGACGGTAACCATATTCAAGCTTGAACAAGACATGCTTCAATGATTTCGCTTAAAGCTAAGGCCTATTTCTTGTTTTAAATGTTATAATTATATTGGAACTTATGTCACTATAAGCCATAGAGCCACGTGCGCTTGCATTACTGCACATCGGTTATTTAGTTTTACTGGATCTGATCTCATGTGCATTTGATACACATGCCTCATGTCACCCATGTTGGAGAGAAAAGAATTAATTATTCACATATCATTGTTCTTGGAGCTAGTCCCTTACGCCCGAGAGATAATATAAGGTGTCAGCGCTGAATGGGTACTATTTGAATAGAACAATAGACAAGACGGGATTTTGTTTAATGAAGTACAAATTTATTCATCTCGTGTTTTGTACATAATTTGAACAACTCGATAATTACATGAATCATAGCATCCAAGTTTAAAACATTCGTCGTTGATTTACTTGCGTTCAAAATGTCTATACAATAAAAAGGCACTGGTCACATCCACCTTGATAAGTTGAAGTAAATATTCTAACCAGGAATCTTCTAAATACACATCCACCTTTGTGAGTATTTTTTTCTCAATTTCAGACCATAGTTTGTTTACATTTAAGTGTGTTTTCGCCCGTTCATAATGTTTTATCCAAATTTCCTCCTGCTCCATGGTCGCATTTTTTTTTCTTTCACTCTTTAAACCCAATTTAAATAGGCGAGCTTTTCGTTTTGTTATCTCGCGCGTAATTCTCTCGTGTGTTCCACGCGCGTCAGTTTATTATCGATTTATTACCGACATTTATAAAAATTAACAAAATGGCCCGTTGGTCCTTTTTATCCTTTGAAAGTCCTTATTGTCCTCGGAATGTCCCTATTGTCCCGAGAAAGTCCCTAGTGTCCCGGCAAAGTCCTTCATTTTCATAGTTTCCTTTTCTTGGACAAGTGTCCTTTCCGTTTGGTCTTCTTGTAAAAACCTCTTCTCTGAGTGTGATTCTCATGTTTAATACTTGCGCTAAGCCAACGCTTCTTTCCTGAACCTTTGCTGTGTTCGTCGTCATAGATCATGATTTTAACTTTTGGTTGTAACTTTGCTTCCTGTAACCATTTCCTTCGTTGGTAGTAGTCTAGTTCATGCGCATCTGTCAAAATAATGATTTGACAACTTCACAAGATACCTGCCCCCGCAGTTAGGGACTGGACAATCACGACACACTCGTCTTCTCATGTTCAACTTATTTCGACTTCATCCACAGTCGACTGATGTTTAGCTGGCGATTCCACTTTCATGAAGCATATTTTTTTTTCCCATTTGAAAACAAACTTAAGATAACCTCAGCTTGAGATAGAATAGTAAAATAGCGAGTTTGACGTAACGTGTCCGCTTTTATTTTGGTAATATAGCGGGGGAGCTTTTATAATTAAAAATCTGTAAATCTCTGTGGTTAAAAATAATTCCATTACATCATTTTTCTATTTTTAAAACTATTATGAGATTCCACCACCTAAACAGGTGATTGTGGGGGTGTATACTATTTTCAGATGGTGATGTCATCAGTTTTGATGATGTCAACCCCAGGAGTTACTGTGACGTCATACCTCCCCTTCCTCCCGGTTATTGTGACGTCATACCCCTTTTTAGAACTATGATGAGATTCCACCACCTAAACAGGTGATTGTAGGGGTGTATACTATTTTCAGATGGTGATGTCATCAGTTTTGATGATGTCAACCCCAGGGGTTACTATGACGTCATACCCCCAGCTATTGTGACGTCATTCCCCCCGGTTGTCCCGGCGTCAAACCCCCCTTTTATATCTACTCCCAAAACTATAAACTTATAACAATATAATTTTAATATCAAAAAAAACGTATCGACTTACCGAAT
Source organism: Meandrina meandrites (assembly GCA_963693305.1). NCBI lineage: Eukaryota > Metazoa > Cnidaria > Anthozoa > Scleractinia > Meandrinidae > Meandrina > Meandrina meandrites. The sequence goes on from OY855903.1 coordinate 28,954,142, forward strand.
GTTTTACAATCAAAACGTAAGAAAAAGCCCTGTGATCAACTTGATAATAACACCAGCAACATTAACTAAAGTTAACGGTATTCAAAAATGTTCGCGGTTAAACCGCATATGAAACAGTTGCGTGCGTGCTAATATTCGGTTGTTAGTAATCTATGGAACGGTGGAACGCGGAACGGCTGAACGAGAAACAGCGCAACGGGATTTTTTTTAAACAAAAAACAACAACAAACAAACAGTAAATTTATCTCACTTAATAAAGGACATGCATATATTCTTTACCCTTCGAGGTCGATCTAGAGCCAGGTTGACGAGTTTATTTCGAGTGAGGATTTCAAGGAGAAGCGTGACTGCTCTTCGGACTTGCTCGCCCCAGTGAAACAAAGAAACGTACAAAGTCGAAGCAAGTCAAAAAAGCCGTTGTATGTAATGTCGCGTGCAACACACGATGAAGTGTAATCAAATCATGTGTCGCACGCGACATTGCATACACCTCCCCTAGAAAGTGGCTTTTGTGGTTCCAAATTGCATATGATTAAATGAGAAGAATTGCAGAGGCGCTTGGGCCGCGGATGGTTCGTGGAGGTTTGCAACTGAAATATTGCCGTTTTGCCGGGGAAAGGATGTAACATTGGGCACTTTTTCGGTATGTATTTATAGAATGACTATCGAAGCCTTTGAATTTGAGGCGTTTTGCGGGGAAGATAGCAAACTTTGAGAATTACAGCTCATTTCATGAACACGGGTCGGCATTCTGGCGGTTCGAGTGTGCTACCTTTCGCTTCGCTTTGATAGTTGGGAGCAATTTTAGAATTAGCATATTATGCTAATTTTCAAAGCTCACATGAATATGTAATATAAAATTGATAAAACAATAAGCATTTGACAATTTTAGATCATTTTATTTATTTTCAGTCGTATCTTAAGCTTTGGCTACCTGTGGTCTATGAAGAGATATTTATACAAACGGAACACGCCGGCCGTTAACCCGGGTTCATTCTATACTGCCGAAGGACAAATTTCCGGTCCTGTTGGTGTCTAGCGTTCTCGTTAGCCGGTCAAAATTGTTGTGCAAGATTTCCTCCAAGGATAAGGAAGTTCTTATTTTTCAAAATGGGGTGCTAAGAATCAAACAAAAATAAACCGCAGAAATTTACAATTCCTGAAGATAAGGCGCCTATAAATAGCGCTTTGAACCAAATCGTTTTAAAATTCGTACCAAATTCCTGAATTACGAAGTGAAGATCTCTCTTGGGTCAATTTCTTGAAAATGCCCTCGTTAAGGGACCTCTTCGATGTGTCATGCCATTTTCTAGAATAAACCCAGGTAACGTCAGTAACGTCAGTAATATCAAAAGGCTTTTTTGTTTAAATACTACTGAAACATTGCCTAGAACCCAATTGTGAACAGCAGTAAACGTTCTTGCCTTACTTTCAGAACTATTTTGTTGCCACACCACTTCTTTATCCAACCTAAATAGTAAAAAGTTTGTTTCTTTTCACCAAAAGCTATTAATAGGAAAAGCAACACTAGTTGACTAGGAAAAGCAACAACAAAAATGTCTCTCCAAGACTGTCTAGAATCCAAACACGTTTTTCAGATAATCTATTTGGATTTGATCAATCTCATCTGCACCTTCCACTTTTAAAAGTAATCCCCGATGAAAGAATGGATGCCTGGACTTGATACACTGTAACGTGCAGTGACAATAGTGATTGGCCTCACTGCTAATTCGAGACTGGCCATACTTATCTCTGTACTGATCCCGCTCTGCTGGCCGGACAACCAAACCTATCAAAGGTGGTCCTGCTGGGGAGCGAAACTCTACGTGACAAGAACTACATTTGTTTACTCGGTTACTTGATTTCGTAACTACGAAAGGGTTGCTGTTATGCCACGGCTTTGATCCTGTAAAACCAGGTGTGTACTGCTGGAGTGTGTTGCCGGGTTGTCCTGTGGGATTGTGCTGCTTCATAGCTCTGCTGGGCCCTGCAATGGTGAACTGCTGGAGTGTACCTCCGGTCTGCCCTACTTATGTTAGCTCCTGAAATGTGCCTCTGGCTTGCCCTGTTTGGGTGTAGTACGGGGATATGCTGCCGGCTTGCCCTGATTGGTTGTAGTACTGGGATGTGCTGCTGACTTGCCCTGCTTGGGTGTAGTGCTGGGATGTGGTGCCGGCTTGCCCTGCTTGGGTGTAGTGCTGAACCAAATTACCACCACAGAAACGAAACCAAAGCCGATTAATTAACGAAGGAATGAATATCCGCATGAAGATGGACGGGCTGTCCCCTTCTAATTTCCCAATTAAAAGCGAACAGCCCTGGGAAACATATGCGATGTTATAAACAATAAACATAATTCATTCTCCAATATGGTAAGCAGACCACATATTTATAATACGTCATCTTCACTTAATGCTTAACTCATTGTGATCTAATTTGTATTCTGCAATTTGCACAAACCCCACAATAAATCATTGCACAATTATCCATAAAAAAATCATGGGGAGAGTTGTGGGGGAGGGAGAGGAGGGGGAGCAACCAGAGTACTGTGCTTTGAAAAAACTAGCTGTTCATTCATTAGTTTCCAAAATGCATTCTTTCTTAGTCCAATTATTTTAAAGGTTTTTTGAAAAGTTTGTAACTGAAATTCATCAAAGGGAAATATTTCGGTGCATCAAAATCCATTTGTGGGTTTCATGTTTTATTCAGTTGGGAAAACTAAAATCCTGATTTCAAAATGCAAATCCGGATTTCCCAAACATATACACCCTTAAGATTTTAAGATTCTTCTTTAACAGCTCCAAATTCAATAGTTCAAATGTCCTTAGGAAGAGGGGGAAGGGTGTGCGATCGGAATGCTGCACTAAAGTTGTACTGCAGATAAGTCCACAACACATACGAGTATCATAGTAAATGGTTTGAACGCAGGAGTATCAGTAGGTCGCAAATGTGATCATCCAAATGACAGAAGTTTTGAAAATACCTGTTGTTGGTGACTGATGTTTCGACAAGCTGAGCAGAAGTCATCTTCAGAGAATCTGAAGATGATTTCCGCTTATGTTATCGAAAGATCAGTCATCAGCAACAGTTCTTTCAGAACAACTCTAACCGCGACGATAACACTATGGGACTTACATATGAGTACATATCATTACCTGTACAAGTTAGGCTCTCCTGACGTAGCTACCCAGCACAGAAAGTTTTCCAAATTATTCTCCCTTTCAGCCACAGCTACCGAGTGAGAACACATGTTTGGCGTTGAACGGTACGTCAAGCATGAAAAGCTCACTTTTCTATTTGGGCCAATTGTTACAACATTGGGGTTGTCTGGCTTGGACCGACTGTACACGAAGAATTTCTTCTCAAGATCTACATCGTTAGTTTAATGCCACAGATTTGGCTAGGACTACAAATTCGGGCTGTGACATCTCTTCATAATCTGCTGCTTCTTTCAATACATGAATGCCAGCTTCAGCTGCATTGCTTGTCATATTTTCGCCAGGTTGAAGACCAGCCCTCAGACGAACTCTTGCCGATAAGCTCTCTTTTATAATATCAGCTTTCTTTGACATCCAGTTGAAGAACTTTGGTTCACATCCTTCGGGAAGAGGCTCCCGTTCAATCTTGTTCCACCCAGGCTCTAAAGACGCTAAAACTGCATCGAAGGTTTCATCATCATTGGCATCTAGAAGACCTTCGTGGTATATATTATCTTCCACAAAACGAAATATATGTTTGAGATTGCCACGTTGTGCTTCTCCCTTGATGCCTATCGATTTCAGCTCCTCCTTCACATTCTCGATAAAATGCTTTACACACCGCAACTGGCAAGACTCTGGATAAAACACCTTCCATGCTTTTATGAGGCCTGGCTCACCATCAGCACTATCTGTCGCGTCAAGAAGGGAAGAGGTTTGGGCAATCTTTGACATAGCTTTCACTGGCTTGGTTGTGCAAGCTGCCTCTTTAATCTTTTCTTTTGTTGTGACATTGGTAGGTAGAAAAGGTACAGTTTATCCTTCTTATTTCCGCGAGCAAGAACTTCAAACTTCCTCTCCTTTGTTTGGAAATTGTACTGGAGAAGAGCAATGCAACCAATGATCTTACCCTGTTTGTCCTCGGCATATGACACGAACTGACGAAACTCTTCACATGACTGGCTTCTGCGATATTTCCTTCTGATGTACAAGTAATCGCTTCCACCTTCAACGTACCGCCTTGCAATAAAAGTCTTCTTCAGCTCTCCTTTTGGATCTCTACGAACACGGAATGTCCAGGTATGATACCCCTTGTTTGCATATGCTCCATTCTCGTCATAAGGGAGATCCTCTACTCATACACTTGATGTCCGAATCAAGAAGCTTACATCCTGTTGGCAGTGCATTGGTTGTTTAGTGCAAACAAAGTCGGGGCGGTGCTCATTCTGCAAGATGTCTAAAACCTTCTCAAAGGAAAGGCTCTCTGTTTTTCCTTTAAAAAAAATGGGGTTTCTTTGTTGCTGTTAAACAACTGTGGTTCTTCGTTTTCATTTGGAAGGACAACATCATCTTTACTAGATGACATGGACATGGGAGGGGCATCTTTATCATCAACATCGTCTGCACAGCCTTTGGTACTATAATTGGAAGCACACGGATGCACTATATCATTTATCTCCACAAAAAAATCCTGAAGCACTTGGTATATATATTTAATTTAAAGTAAAGAAACCAAGTACATGTTAATGTTACACTTAAAGTAATCGTAAATTTTCAGTGGTGTCTAACGTCCAAACGAGAAGAAATGAAAAAAAAATCAGTTTAAGGTTACGAAAACCTTAATGAACATTTTATTTATATCTTTATTTATTTCTTCATTAATTAATTATTTAATTTAAAATCCACGAAATTTACCTTTGTTTTGTCCAAGGGCACTCCTCTACTCACTTGAAGCCCTAGCCACTGGTATTCCAGGCCAAGATTGAAAAAAAAAAACGATCTGTTATTTTTCTTAATATAAAACAGCTATTAAATTGACATGTTCAGTTATATGCATGTTTTATACAAATTAATAATAATAATAATTATAGAAACAATATATTATTATAATAAGAACCTTCCCAGAATCCTTCGCAACTGAAAGCTCGTAAATACCAAATAACTTCGTAAGTTTGAAGCCTGCAGGAGTACTATGTCGTATAGAAATAACTCTTACCATAAACTACTTCTTATATGAGACATGGGATGATGACGTCATTAGTCACGTGACTTTTGCTAACTGTGACGAAAATAGTTTGCTACTGAAAAAGCAGCCATTGCAGCTTGAAGCACATGAGCGTGCGGCATTTCGGACTGCCCACGAACCGAAAAAAATATAAATATTAAGGGATCTATGTACAATTTTCAAAAAGTGGGAGTCTGGGTACAACTGCATATCTGGCATTGCAGTGAAGAAACAACAAAGTACATTTTGGTAGATACTTCCATGCTAAATACATTTTTATCATTTTCATTGTTATGACGTTATCTGTCACGTGACCAGAAAGGACCACAATTTTAAATTCGCTTGAAAACTTTACTAGAATCTTTCTCTTAGGATCTTTTTAAGCGAAGTTGTAGTTTTTTAAATAATGTTTTTAAAAGTGGCCATGATTACTTTTTCCTAAAAATGTACGGCAGTGAAAAATACAATTGAAAAGTTTGTTGGCTTCCTGCCCAGCGACCATTTGCGGTAGAAATAAAAGAAAAGTTTGCCAAAGGCGTGAGTGTATACTCTCTATGATGGCGTTGTCAATTGCTTCTCATTTTAATTGCTTTCGGCGAGGATGGATTTTATTTCTTTCAGACGGAGACGAGACTGGGGAGAAGTTTAGCAGCAGCCCCTCCCCCTCCCCGCTGCGGCCCCCCGCTGCTAGGAGATTCCCAGTGAGATTCCTAGGAGATTCCCAGTTTATAAGAATCGCATCCTTTCATTATTTAGACGTGAAGAAATTTTTGTCAGAATATTGACCTAGTGCCATTTCAGGCCGCAAAGAAAAATTACATTTGAGTTGGTTTTTGGTTAACTTAAGATAGATAGATAAGTTTAAATTTGTATCTTCCCATGACGTGACTTGTATTGTTAGAAATAAATTTACGTTTCTTTTGAATTTTGTGGTGTACAGGTATTTTGTGGGATTAATAGAATGCCTAATGTTTAGACAGGATTTACATAATTCAGAACTGAGGACATACTATGAATTATTACAAGGTCAGGTAGTTGTTGATCTCTTAACGGTTATAATGTACTGTTTGGCAGGCAAAGTGCTTTTAAGGCTAACTGGAGTGCTATTTAGGCTAACTGGAATCTTTTGTCGGTTAACTGGAATGTCTCGCATGGCTCGCATGTTTCATGAGACATAAGTGCCATACAAGCCAGAAATTCCTAACCTAATAAATATATAGCTTAACCTAAAGCCACATAAGCTAACTATACTCA